>JAJIBD010006813.1:0-115400 GCA_021461705.1 Cryptotis parvus | reverse complement strand
TTTCTCAGTACATGAATTCTTTATAATGGTATTATTTGTTACTACTGCATGGTGGTTTACAGATGTATTTCACCAGCTTGCTGCCAAGAGATTGTTCAGATGGCTTTATTTTGCTGTTGAAAATCGGCAGCAATATTATCTTCCTCTCAGTTGCCTTTTTAGATGTACTTTTCTGAACGTAACCGTGGGTAAATTTCTAGCAGTAGAGCTGATAAATAGAAAGATTTGATATTTGAAACTTTAATGGAACCAAATTGTCCTCTAAAAGCATGTTCTCTGTTTTAAGTCACATAAATATGAGTAGTAAGACTCAAACAATTAATCAGATAGTTGACAGTCTTCCCCTATTAGCTATATTCTAAAGTGGCATGGGCGGGTTTTGAAGGAAATAAAAAAGATTGGGCTGGGGGAGGGAATTGGGGCCACACCTGGAAACGATCAGGGGTTGCTCCCTGGCACTTCATGCAGAAATCCATTCCTGGTGGAGCTTGGGCAGTCAGATGGGATGCTGGGGATTGAGCAACGATCAATTGCATGCAAGGCAAATGCCCTACCCTCTGTGCTATCACTCTGACCCCTGAAGGAAAGAAATTACCTGCCACTTTACTAATAACTGCAAGCTTGTTCTCAAAACATATTTGGGTATTTTGTCTTTTGTCATAGACCATAACTATTAAGGAGATGATTTACTTCTCAAAAAATTATGAATAGGGGCCGGAGTGATAGCACAGCGGGTAGGGCATTTGCCTTGCCCGCGCCAACCCAGGTTCAATCCCCGCATCCCATCTGGTTCCCCAAGCACTGCCAGAAGTAATTCCTGAGCGAAGAGCCAGGAGTAACCCCTGAGCATCGCTGGGTGTAAACCAAAATGAATAGAATCTGATCTCCCCCATTAGTTTCCTATGAGGAGGAATAAAATTTGTATTTCTCTTTGATACTATTAACATGAGAATCATTGGGTAGCCAACTCAAACCCACTTTTCTATAACAAACAAGATTCTTTTATTTGTTTTAGAGTGACACCCAGTAGTGCTCAGGGTTTATGCCAGATAGGAACACAGGAAGCGTGTTGTCTGTCACTGGCCTGACCTTCAAAGTATACAGAGGACAGAAAACTTTGCTATAGAATTATTTTTAGGATAAGGTGACTAAGTAAGTCAGACTAAGCCTGCTGCTGCTATAGAAACAGTGCTCCATCCTGTAATAGCATGCATTTGGCTGAACTTCGAACGAGCTCAAATCATCTCTAGTTCTGATGACCAAGTGAAAGGCTGCATGGATCAGGGAAGTCTACTAAAGCCCTACAACTAGAGGTGTCTCAGTTGAAGTACTAAGTCCTTTCATTTCAGAGTGCTAGAGTTAGCAAAATCACAATGTGGAGGAGTTTGGAGGACCTGACTTTTCCTGGTTCTTTGCCATTGAGATGTAATCTGGGAACTAGCAGGGATGCTTCATCTCCTGATACATTTATGGTCAATCTGGCTTTTACCTTGGTTGTGATGTTGAAATATGAAATGGTACTGTCCTCTTCATACAAGCATTGATTTCTTATTGACCAAGGGCAGAAAGCAATCTTTTTGTGGTCAGCTTTTGCTGTCGCAACTCTGCAATTCCCAGGTTCATACTGAGTTCTAGGTTCTACTCCTCTGCTGTGGATTCTTCAGGACAATTTCCTTACCTGGCTCTGCTGTTCATACTGTTCTGCTTCAGAGCAGGCCTTGAGGAGCTTGCTCATTTGGTGAATGAGCTCAAATGGCAGAGCAACAGCAAACATTTTCTGTCCTCTCCAATAAGGGAGACTCTGCCATGCACTCTTTGATTAGGTTCCACAACCATTGTCCAGCTCTCCCCAACTTTATGCCTGTCTTTCTGTGGAGCTGGACTTGCTCTCTCAATTTGTTGCAGTACACCTGCCCAGAGCCTCTGCATCTGGACTAGAGTTGCCTCCTGCAGACCACTTTGTAGATAGGGAGGACAGTTTGAATGTGGCAGTTTATCTGACCATGTATTCTATACTGACTGGTATAAATATTCTCTCATGCTGCCACAATCATCGTGGGACTAGCTAGATTTTACCAGTATATTTGCTTGGCCATGTTGGATCTCTAAGTAATTACACCAGAGAGAAATGCTGTTTGCCTCCAAGTAATCAAGCATGGCTCTCTGATAACTCAAAGGCAGATAAAACTACCATGAAGTATACGAGACTTTTGTGAAGGCTTGGAGAAATATTTAACTGGCTATAGACTATTCTTTGGTACAGTTGCATGTCTTTGTATTCTGAGATACAGTTCAACTCAGAAGCCCCTCCTCCAGTGCAGGGCACTTCCAAGGCAGCTCTTGGCTCAGCAACATTAACATCTCAAAGGGTCTAGGTGAAGACCTGGGAGAAATTACCTTAGGGCATTTGACCCTGATGCCTTTCCATAGAAGTGGGAGGTCTGGGTTGCAGGGATATAAAACTAGGCTGCGTCCTCTCTGGGCCCTCTCTTTTTCCCTTTTCTGCTGATGCCACTTTACAGTCTCTTCTCTACAGGGCCTTAACACACAGTGGCTACAATATTTGCCTACATGTGGCCCAGGCTCAGCCGGGAACCCTAAGTTTGGAGTTTTTCCTACTGCTGATTTGTATGCCAGAACCCGTGTTAAGCACAGCATTTTAAAACTTCACCAGATTCTCACGTCTTTCTCTGCCCACCATCCTCCGAACCCCTGGGATAGAAGGGGATCCCTGACCCTGCTCCCAGATTTTGTGCAGGGCGCCTCAGCGTTTCCCGCACAATTCAAATGAGCAAAAATTTTCTAGGGATTAGATTTCAGGTCATGCTGACTTTAGACTGTTTTGAGGTTGGTGGAAATTCCTTATAAAGTGTAGCTTTACTCTAGGAATGTGAAAAGGAACTCTATGCTTTTTTCTCTTTCCCCACCTGTCTTGAATCCTTCCTGCTCCCAAGAGAAGGAGCTGATGCTTTGACAGAAGCATTGCAGGACCCCGTCATGTCCCTCCACAGGAAGGGACAGGTCCCTGTTCAAGCACAAGCCTCCCAGTTTGGCGCTCTGCGTTTTCCTCCTCAAGTCATGCAACAGTGAGCTGTCTCCTGCAAGGATCTCCTGTCTTTCTAAATAACAGTGGTAACCAGATAAGGTCTGGGCTTCTATAAATGAGGAAAGAAGACTTCCTTCCCAGGTCCTGATAACCAGAGATCTGACATGAGAGAGATAACGAGCAGTCAGGCAGTGAGGCAGTGGGGCCCTAATTCTGACTCAGGAAAAAAAAGTCATAATTGACTTCCCTTTGTCTTCATCCTCCATATAAGTCTCACCCTAGAGAACCCTCCCACGTTCAGGCTGTGACTTGGGGAAAATCAAGATTCCTTTTTTGTTCATTAAAAAATTATTGAATCACTGTTGAGATAGACCATGACAAAGCTATATACCCTGGGGGCCCCAAAACATAGCAGAAACACCATCTGCACTTCTATGTTCATTGCAGCACAATTCACTATAGTCAGAGCTTGGAAATAACCTGAGTGACTAAGAACAGATGATGGGATAAAGAAATGACTGTACGTCTAGACAACGGAATACTATGCAGCTGTTAGGAAAAATAAAGTCATGAAATGTTCTTATAAATGGATAGAAATGGAGAGTATCATGCTGAGTGAAATGAGTCAGAAGGAGAGATATAGAATGATTGCACTCACTTGTGATAAATAAAAAAAGTATGAGACTAATATCCAAGATCAGGGGAAATAGGGGTCATGAAGGCTAGTCAGTGACTGCAAAATCGGGATTTCTGACCACCAATACTATTTTAGTGGAATCTGTCCTCCTCTGATTACTGACTTCTGGTCTCATCCAGTTCTCATCATGCATTAACCTGCCTCCACACCTTGACCTTCACTCTTCAGAGAGTGCAACTGAGATGACCATTAAGATCACCTGCACAGCATTAAAATGGACCAAGCTCAGATTCCACCTTCAGAGCTCCAATTTTATAGGTTGGGCACTGGAGCCTGTTCATGCTCCCAGGTAGTTTAATAGCAGTCTAGGTGGAAAGTCACTGGTGGCTTGTGGCACCTCATGGTCCATGTTAGTAAATCAGCTCCCACTGCTTCAACTCGTTTGAACTCTTTCATCATTGGTTTGAGATAAACTATTTGGTTAAACTTTGTTGGGAGACTCATAGCTGGGTCCAACGCTTTTCTATTTTCTGCCATTAAGTCCTGCTTATTTTTTCCCCCTTTTCTAAGATTGGCTTCATACACAGCTGAACAGTTTTTGAATCAGGGTTTATAGAGCTCTGTATTGAACACATGTCTAATTGTAGACAATTAGACAATAATTAAAATTTTTAGGGGATCACACTCAGCAGGGGCTGGGAGGTGGACTAGGTCACTCCTGATAATGCTCAGCATGAAGGTTCAGAGCTGATGGATCAGAGCTCAGAGCCACATCTATGGTGCCAGGGACCTAACCTGAGCAGCAGCTTCTGCAAAAGAAAGTCCCACTACAGGTCATCGACAGCTCAGGACAGTGAGTGGGTGTTCACAGGCTATCACTGCCTTGGTTGCTGAGATCAATACCTGGTAACTAGCAGCTTAGACCAGCAGACAGTCTCGTGTCATTCTGGAGCCAGACTCCAACCGAGATGTTGGCAGGGTCATCCTCTTTGGGAAGCTCACGGTGGCAGTTCACTGTTGCCTCTTTGGGTTTTAGTGCCTGGCAGGATTCCTTGGCTCAGGGCCACAGAGCTCAATCATGACATGTGTGGCTGCAACGCTTCCTCTCCTGTCAGTGTCCCTAGTGTATTTCTTCCAAAACACCTGCCAGTGGATTTCAGATCCACTTGGTTAATCCAAGAGGAGCTCCCCATCTCCACACATTCAACTTAATTACATCTGTGAAGACATTACGACATTCCTTCCCAATAAGGTCACATGCACAGGTGCCAAGGACTTGACCGACACATTTTGTACTTTTTGCTCTATCACACACAGGTGTGACTGACACAGTCGCTTCCCCAGATGGCTGCCTTTCTGGTGGAACTGAACGCCACAAGCCCAGTTAAATCAGCAGCTGTAGAGAGCCTGTGGAAAATGGACATTGGCCAACTGATGGAATGCTGTCCTGGGCAACATTCAAGAGGGGTTATAGATTTGAAACAGAAAAGCACTACTTGATGTGGGGGCTCAAGAGATAGTATAGCAGGTAGGGCACTTATCTTGCATATGGCTGACCAGGGTTCAATCCCCCAGCATCCTGTATGGTCCCCTGAGCACTGCTAAAGTGATTCCTGAGTGCAGAGCCAGGAGTAACCCCTGAGCATCATTAGGTGTGCACCTTCACCCTTTACCCCATCCCCCCAAAAAAGGCTCTATCTGGTGCATACTACACTGTTGGGCCAGTAATGTTGTTCACTGTATCACTGTATCACTGTCTTCCCGTTCATCATCGATTTTCTCGAGCGGGCACCAGTAACATGTCCATATGTCCTGTCTCATGCTAGTAGAGCCCAAGGGCACCTGCTTGCTCCAGGAACATAAAGAGCCTCAAACCATTCCATCAGATCATGGGAATGAGGTCTATAATTGTTACCGGTATCTGGCATATCAAATATGACACGGGTAGCTTGCCAGGCTCTGCCAGTAATGTTGTTACCATGGAAGAAAAGGAAGAATGTCCAAACATCTACTGCTTAATCGCTGGGGAGCAAATGGGGGGCTAAGGGAGGAAGTTCTCATTGGGTGTTTTAGGACCTGGGACTATCAGGTATTTGTTTTGTTTTGTTGTGTTTCTTATAGCTCTTTTGTTTTTGCCCAATCCCCCAACAAGGCGAGGGCATGCCCTCACCAAACTCTGTGATGTAGAGCACGGGTATTAGAAAGGAAAAGGCCCCAGGCCCAGCTACCCTATATCACTGAAGCCTTGACCTTGGAGAAGACGTAGTGGGCATAGTCAGGCAGAATGCAAGTACCAACCCTTCACCACAGACTCCCCAATCTATGGTTTGGGCATACCACTCATACCACTCTTAGTTTCTTCTTCTGCACAGTTGGGTCACAGCCCCTTTTATCATTTTCTTAGTAAAGTGAGACTTAAACTATCTGATATGGAGCCCAAGTACAAGAGCTACAATGACCAGAGACTTTTCTTTGATGCTGAACTCTGGACAGACTGGCTACCCGTCTTGGGGCAGTGGGGAGCAGGGTGTCTTTTAGAATGATCTAGGTGGCAACAATGATCCGATCTGCACCCACATCCCTGTCCTCTAGAGATAGTCCTTATTATCAAACACCCATTTCTGGGTACTCTGAATTTCTCTTCCAGTCTGAGCCCAGGGGATGGCAACTCCTACTCTGGATTTCTCTGTACTCTCTCAGCATATTGCTGGCAGGATCTCAGGAAGATCAGGGTAGGCAGTGGATTCCCTGTTGTACCTGGGCTATCACTGCCCCCTACTTCTTCCTTCTCATTCTTCAGATCTCGCCTCAGAAGTCAGCACCCTGATGCATCCTATGAAAACTTCTCCTTATGCTCTCCCAGCTCCACCCTGCTCCTACCAGCCTCCTCTCACCTATTGATGTCAACTTGCACCTTTCCCCAGGTGTCTGTCACCGTCTGAGATTGTCCCGTTTATATTCAGTGATTATTATCCCTTTAGAATGAAATTTCCTGAGCCTGGAAGCTCCCAATTGTGTTATACTCTTCCCTGAAGGCCTACAATGAAGCATGGTGGCCGTCAGACACTCCATAAATAAAAGTGCCAGGGCCGGAGTGATAGCACAGCCAAGAGGGTATTTGCCTTGCACGCAGACAACCCGTGTTCAATCCCCAGCATCCCATATGGTCCTCCAAGCAATGCCAGAAGTAATTCCTGAGTGCAGAGCCAGGAGTAATCCCTGAGCATCGCCGGGTGAGACCCAAAAGGCAAAAATCAATCAATCAATCAATCAATCAATCTCTCTCTATATATATGTGTGTGACATGATATATATATATATATATAGAGAGAGATGATATATATGTACCATATATATCATATATAGACATAGAGAGAGAGAGAGAGAGACTGGTATTTGGCATATCAAATACGACACGGGTTGCTTGCCAGGCTCTGCCGTGCGGGTAGCATACTCTTGTAGTCATCTCAAAATCCAGCATTTGTTGATGAAATGTGCAGTTTCGATAGGCTGGTCTGCTGGGTGGAGTTCTGACCAGGGGAAGTCCGGATGTGGAAAATGGAGGCCCTCATGGAGTGGGGGTCGTCTGGCTTGTTGAGAGGCTCTGCTGGGGTGGCGGAGAGAGAGAGAGAGAGAGAGAGAGAGAGAGAGAGAGAGAGAGAGAGAGAGAGAGAGAAAGAGAGAGACTCACAGACATGGGGCAGAGCTGCTTGCTCTCCCTGTGCCAGCCGCTCATGAGGCGCACGGGAGGGGATGGCAGGTTCTAGCCCTGGCCCGCCACCCCAGCAGAGCCTCACAAGAAACCAGATGACCCCCCACTCCATGAGGGCCTCCATTTTCCACATCTAGACTTCCCCCTGGTCAGAACTCCACCCAGCAGACCAGCCTATCATAGCCTGGCTCATCCAGATCCACCCTGCAGCAGTTTTTTTTAATCCGGCCCAGGTATGCTGATCCAGAGACTAAGAGACATGGGGCAGAGCTGCTACTGGCTCTCCCTGTGCCCAGCCACCTATGAGGTGCACGGGAGGGATGGCAGGTTCTAGCCCTGGGCCGCCACCCCAGCAGAGCCTCTCCAACAAGCCAGACGACCCCCCCATTCCATGAGGGCCTCATTTTCCACATTCGGACTTCCCCCTGGTCAGAACTCCACCCAGCAGACCAGCCTACTCGAAACTGCACGTTTCATCAACAAATGCTGGATTTTGAGATGACTACAAGAGTATGCTACCCGCACGGCAGAGCCTGGCAAGCTACCCGTGTCGTATTTGATATGCCAAATACCAGTAACAATTATAGACCTCATTCCCATGACCTGATGGAATGGTTTGAGGCTATTTATGTTCCTGGAGCAAGCAGATGCTGTTGGGCTCTACTTGCATGAGACAGATCATATGGAGATGTTACTGGTGCCCGCTTGAGCAAATCGATGATGAGCGGGAAGACAGTGATACAGTTTATATATATATATATATATATATATATATATATATATATATATATATATATATATAAATGTGCCTAAATGAATATTACACACTCTCAGCGAGTTAGTTTCCAGCGTGGACACTGAGACCAGTCAGAGTCTTAGCTGGAGGCTCAGCCCCTACTATCCTAGCACACAGAATTTTAGCATCATCATGGAAAGTACTTAGGTGTGGGTTTTCTACCTCTCCCCTGTAAATAGCAGTAAGACTCACCCAGAGAGGACTGAACGCACATTTTCTCTACTCGCCGGGGCCTTAAGCAATTATACAGAGAAGCTGTATGAAATGAACAGTCTAACCCATAAACTCTAAACATCCCTGAATCTAGTTAATAGAGCAATTTTTAGCAAATTAGGCACTTTCTATGGCTGCCTCAAAGCCATCTGGGGAGGCGCCTGCTCTAAACTGTGTGGCTTCTCTCCCCCCTTGCCTTATGCCGCTGCCCAGGAGACAGTCATTAGTTAAACGACCATCCAAATAGTCTCTCCTCATCGACACAACACATGTTTAAAAATGAAGCAAAAGTCTGTGGCCAGCAGCTCCTTGGCTTGGCCTTTTCAATCACTGCCACCTGGATCTGTTTCCTTCTGCAGAAACCAGGAAAAGCAGAGAGGGGCCTCAAACACGCTTGCTGAAAAGAAATTAGCTGTAAAAGCCTCCCTAGAGAAGAGCCGTTCAGGTATTCCAAATTTTCTGAATTCTTATTTTTTTTTTTTTTACTTTGGGCCACACCCAGTGGCATTCAGAACTTACTCTTTGACTCTGCACTTACGGATCACTCCTGCCAGTGCTCAGGGGGGCATAAGCAATGCCAGCAATGAGACAGGATTCAACTACAGACAACACAAACACCCAAACCCCTGTCCTATCTCTTGCGCCCCTGAACATTCTCAACTCTATCTTTCATCTTTCCAATTGACTGACATGGAACTCTCCTACACACACACACACACACACACACACACACACACACACACACACACACACACACACACGCGTACTACCCCTCGATACAGGGTTTGTAAGCTAAGGGTAGAAAAGACCAGACAGCAGCAGACCACAGCTTATGGAAGCTGGTGGCTTTCCTCTGGCTCCCATTAGTCACGGTGGTTCCAGGTGGGTGGGGACTCCTCACTGCTCAGATCCTGTCACAGGCAGGCACAGCAGCGGCATGCAGGAATGTGCAAGATGAGTTTTAAGATGGGTTTCACAGGTGCAGGACCATATACTCCTCACATGTTCGTAAACAGATACACATGAGGATGGCATGCATTTTCAAGTAGGCTTTTAATAATTATGGATTTATAAAAGTTACCAAGTGCAGCATGTCTCTATATAATCTTTATCCATTCGGTGTAATGTTACCTTCTTGCATAACCGTGGTGCATTTGTAACTGAATCAGTGCTAACACTGATTAACGGTTAACTACAGACTGGATTAGATCCTTTTTACTCTAATGTTCTTCTTCCATTTCAGTTCCTATACAGGCATCAAGAATATGGCTCCCACCACCAGGAGTAATTCCTGAGTGCAGAGCCAGGAGTAATCCCTGAGCACTGCCTGGGTGTGACTCCTCTCCCCCAACCAAAAATAAAAGAATGTGGCTCCCAGACCAACAGACATGGCGATTTTTCAACTTTATCTTTACTTTAGTAAATGTACTTGACCTCTCAAAGGTTTAGTTTGTTACTACATAAAATGGAGCTAGTTGCAGAACTTACCTCAAATAATTTGTGAAAATTAAGTCACTTGGGGAAAGTATTTCATTAAAGGCTGGGTAACCCTGCGGCTCAGTAAATATCAGCTTCTACAATCTGCCTGCTCTCAGCAATAAGAGAAACAAGTAAACACCATGCTCAGAGTTGCTAATAAATGAATGGCCAGGAGCCATTGGAGGAACAGATCTGAAAACCTTTAGTTTTCATGTATGAATTGGTCTGGTGGTTGGGATCAGGAACTGCAGATTTGTAACTTGGCTGCTTCTTCTTGGCTCCATTTAGGGGTTGGATTTCAGAAAGGTGACAACTGTGCAGTGGTGACAGAAAAGGGGCACTAGTAAATGGCCAGCTGGCACTGCCCTGAATGCTAAAAGTGCTTAGGGCTCAGTGTGAACAGCTGCAATGGGGCCAGTTCTAAGAAGGTGCAGGCAGTTAATTTTTGGTGTACCTTGTTCCAGAACTCAAAGCTGTCAATGCAACACGTCACACTGTACGACCACAGACACAACCAAAGGAAAAGACAAGACGCAGTATTTACTGACTCAGTCCTGTGAGTTATGCATAGTATTATCAATGATTGAGCCACCTAGATTTTTCTATCACTATCACTATCACTATCTTCCCGTTCATCATCTATTTGCTAGAGCGGGCATCAGTAATATCTCCATATGTCCTGTCTCATGCTAGTAGAACCCAAAAGGCATCCGCTTGCTCCAGGAACATAAAGAGCCTCAAGATCATCACTTCTCCGTCCTCTCCATTCTCTGTTGGGCCTCAACACGTGGTGTCAGCCATCTTGGCCTCACACCTGGCTAGGGCCTAGCTGGGAACCCAGAGTCCGGAGATTTTCCCTGCTCTTGGATTGTATATTGGAACCTGTGATAGTAAAGCCCTTTTAAAACTGCATCAGATTCCTGAGTCTTCATCCATTCCCCCACCGGCTTTGGAGGTAGAAGGGAACTTCGCTTCCAAACACTGTCGGGGGACCCCGGCGGCACCCTCCAACAGGTTAATTCTTATTTTTATTTATTTTTAAAATTTTATTATACCACCATGAGATATACAGTTACAAAGATGTTCATGATTGGGTCTCAGTCATACAGTGTTCCAGCACCCATCCCTCCACCATCACACACTTCCCAACACCAATGTCCCAGATTCCCTCCCCCTTCCCAGCCTGCCTCTATGGCAGACACTTTTCTTCTCTCCCTCTTCCTCTAACTCTCCATCTCTCCCTCTCTTTCTCTCTCTCTCTCACACACATTGTGGCTTGCAATACATACACTTAGGGGTTATCATGTATATCCCTTTTCCAATGTTCGATGCTCAGTCATGTCTGGCATTACATTTCCAACAATTATTAGCATATTGGTCCCTTCTCTATCTTATATAACCTCTGACCCCCAAACACTTGTGGTAGGTTCCAACCATTGACAAGTTCTCCTGTGACCAGAGAGTTGAACCCAGTCAATAAGAGGCCTCTAACCTCCCCTTTCTTCCCTGTCCTGGGAATGTACTTTTGCCCAGTAGAAACCATTTTAATAATACAGCCTTGGAGAGCGAGAGAGAGAGAGACAAAGGGTTACAGAAACCACCTGAATGGTATACATGCATACTTAACTCTCTTTAAAGCTTCCATATATGTTCTTAAAACTCTAATGAGTGTGCTCGCAAATCTATTTGTCATAAGGTTTACCCAAGACAAGCATCATAGACTTGGTTATGATTTGCCTCACACCAATCTGCCAATCAGCAGGGCCAGCCTCCTTCTCTGGTTTCCCCTTATCTTCAATCTGAAGAATTTCACATTTTACCCACAGAGACTCCTTAGGCTATGACCAACAATTGGCAAGTGGCTGGCAGTGAGATTTATCAAACTGCAAGGTCAGCATAGTTCTGTCAACTTTGCTGCAGCTAAAACTGCTTCACATGTAAAAATATTTTATTTGTCCCCTCCAAGAGAATTAGGGTTTTATTTCCCAATGCTCTGAATCCTTGACACCTGCTCTATCTTGCTAATTGATGAGGCTCTCCCTCATCTTTCTGCGAGGAAAGTGAGGTACTAGAAACTGGAATGAAGCAGACTCCATCAGTATTCCTCCATCCAAAGTAAATATTTATACTCTGGATGACTGGTTGACTTCCAGTTCATGACTTTAGAAATTGTAAGGCTCTACTGCTCAAAAATAGTCGTTTGCTTTTTTAAAAATTTAACAGACAGGAGCCAGAGCGATAGTACAGCAGGTAGGGTGTTTGCCTTGCATGCTGCCAACTGGTTTGGCCAGGGTTTGATCCCCGACATCCCATAAGGTCTCCAGAGCACTGCCAGGAGTGATTCTGAGTGCAGAGCCAGGGGGTAACCCCTGAGCAACGCTTTTGGTGTGAACCAAAAAAGCAAAAAAAAAATCACAGAAAGGTCATCACCCAAGAATGTTTTAGATTATTTTCTTTATCCAATGTTTTCTTTTCTTTTTATTTTTCTGGAGGGAGCACACCCAGCAATGTTCAGGGATTACTCCTGGCTATGCACTCAGTAATCACTCTGGTGGGCCTTGGGGAATATATGCCAGGTAACAAACCTCGGTGGCTGCAAGAGCCCTACCCACCATACTATCTCCCGGCCCCTGTACCAGATTTGTTTAAAGTTAGTGATAGTCCAGCAGAGTCAATTGTTGTAAGGCCTCAGAAAACTCTCAGAAGATTCTAAAACTCATCCTCAGCGAACTGGCTCTGGTAGAAATGGTTTATTATGGTTTTTAAAAGTTAACCAGCATGAGTTAAATCTAGCCACATAATGAAACTCATGGTAGTACAATGGTGTTTCATGGGGTTGCTTATATATTTGTCAAAATTCATCCCAAACTTTCAGGAAACTTCCTGAACTTCTATGCTAGGGATCCTGGAGGAGGGGCTTATGGATTTTAAAAGGTTGTTCTCTGGATCCTAAGCGAAGAGTTCGGTGCTGTAAAACAAGGCGAAGAGCTGTCAGTGCTGTAAAACAAGGCAAAGTTCAGCCACAAAGAGACAACATTGCTCTGGGCGAGAGAGGAGGGCAGGCACAAGCTTAAACTGGAGCTAGAGAAAAACACACTCTGCATGCGAGTGTGTGTACAGGTGCCTGAGAACTCTCATGTGTGTGTATGGGGGGCACAGTTATCCAATGAAAGACTACACTGGAACTTCTATAAACATCTTGCCTCCAGTAGAAGAGATGTGAAATCCAACAGCAGGTTTTATCTTGCAATGCTGGACTGCAAATATTCACAATTCTAAACCCCTAAGGCTGTTGTTACAAAGAAATATGGGGGCAGCCTTTTCCATCTCCAACAGCCTTCACATTCCTCTGGCCCAAGGCAAGACATTCGCAAGATCCATCTTCTAATGACAATAAATGGAACTTCCATATGCCTAGTGTCTGAAGACTTAATTTACTCTCCCTTCCATTATTAGAGCCACATATCACTATTATTCTTTCCTTGGGACCAGAAAAACATGAGTTTACACCCCAATGCCACAACACTCAATTCTTAAGAAGACGCAAGGTGCAATTCCTGTGTGGGCTCATCTTCTCTATGAAGAGAATTTCCATTGTGTAAAATAATGGCAAAAGTCAAACAAGAATCTCTGACGAATAGTACATCTCTCACAACAGACAGAGCTAGTGCACATCTATCATTTTTACGTTCCAAAGCATGCCTGAAATAAGAAAAATAATGGCGCAGGGAACAAATGATCTAACTAGCAAATCACCATGAACTCACGTGAAAAGACCACTGGCTCAGACTGTCACTAAATCGCTGACTGACACTTGATGAACAAAACAGAAGCAGACCATACACTATGATGCCGAGTCAAGAAACTTCATGCATGGTTTAATCTTGAGGCATATAGACAGCTACTCCATGCCTGGCATACAAACGCAAAGAGTGTCACATTTAGAAAACTAGAATGAGAGTTATGTATCTCATTATTAATGAAGAGCCAGCTTGGTAGGCAGCCAAGACACACACACACACACACACACACACACACACAAAGTGAATACACCACAATGCCAAGAAGGCACAAATTTGAGTTTAGCAGGTTCTAAAAAGGTTATCCAATTTAGAGCCCAGAGTCTCTGAACTTGGTTTCAGCCAACTATAGAATATTAACGCTACTGACTTGCTAAGACAGAAGGTACAAATTAAAGGGAATGACGAGTTGAAAGTCCTCGGCACACAGGGAGGTATTTAATGAAGGGCAGTAAATGCTTGCCTTTTAGTTACCAGCTATTTCTTACAAACGGCTATTTCTTACAATAGTTACCCAGCTATTTCTTACAATAGATACCCAGCTATTTCTTACAAAAAAACAAAAACAAATGTGTGTGTGCATTCCTCACCTAGCAGTGTCCAGGGCTTATTCCTGGTTCTGTGCTCAAGGATGACTCTTGGCGTATGGGTGCAGGCTGTCAACCCTGGTCAACTCATGCAAGGCAAGCGCTAATTGCTGTACTCTCTTTTTTTGTTCTTTTTTTTTTTTTTTTTTATTATACCACCGTGAAACATACAATTACAAAGGTGTTCATAATTGGTTCTTGGTAATACAGTATTCCAGCACCCATCCCTCCACCAGTGCCCCATTTCCACCACCAATGTACCCCTCCTCTCCCATCCCCCCCCACCCGCCTTAATAGCAGGTACCCCAGTTTCCTCTTTCTCTCTCTCTCTATCTCTCTCTGTCTCTGCATCTCTCTCCTCTTATTCTACACATTGTGGCTAGCCCTGCAGATAGTTAGAGTTAATCACTTAAGTCTCTTTGTGTATATTCAGTGGTGAGTTTTAATCTGCCATTACAATTTCCCATATTTATTAAAACACTGGTATCTATATCCTATTAATGAATGCAGTCATTCTATATCTGTCCTTTTCCTTCTGACTAATTTCACTCCAGCATGATAGACTCCATGTTCATCCATTTGCAGGTAAATTTCATAATTTCATCCTTTCTGACAGCCGCATAGTATTCCATAGTGTTTTGTTTTACAATTTTTGTGTTTCTAAATGAGCATCTTTGAAGGCAGAGATGTTTCTCTCTTTTACTTTGAAATTTAATTTTTTGCAGATACACATGACAACCCTTTAATGTATGTTCTGTAATCCATAGTCTGGAAGGGAAGGAAAAGAGAAAGAGAGAGAAAGGGAAAGAAATAAAGAACATGCCATGGAGGAGGGCTGGGGATTGGGGAGGGAACCGGGTAGTTGGTGGTGGGAGATGGGCACTGGTGGAGGGGATGGGTGCTGGAACACTGTATGACCAAAACCCAAATATGAACTTTTTAATTGTATATCTTTGTAGTTGTAAAAATAAAAAAATTAAAAAAAGAAATTTAATTTTTGCACACACAACACACAATATAATGCTGAAACAAATAGCTGGGGTGATTTCATTGGTCAGAGTTTCAAGTCTCCAGGAATGAATCCCTTACAACTGTTTCCTTCGCTAGCAAATGATTTAAAGGTCGAGGTTTTCTGGTAGAAGATGGAACGTCACTGAATAAAATCATCATGGAGTCCAATAACTCATATTTCTTAAATGCTCTACAGGCAAGTCTGATTCTCCTCCAAGACTGAGAACTGCTTTTCTAGACAACCTAGTTCCTTCGATCATAGCCACGTTGGTCAACCTGCTCCTTTCCCCTTTGGTATTGTCAACTACCCGCCTATATGTTCCTTTAGAGATGGTTTGTTCCTGAAGAGCTAGCTAGTTTGTCTTCCTAGTAAGCTAATTAGGGTCCCTGGACTAATTAGAATCTATGACAATTTGATTTCAGAAAAACCTTTAATAGCTCACTTAGTAAGTTAGTCTTGTAGTTCTTAGTCCGATGCAAAAATTGTTGTTTTATGGGATTGTTCTTCTCTTGTCCAATTAAGGCGCTGCCTTTGCATTTTAAATGCAAAGGCATTTAAAGTCACACTGGACTCAGACATGCTATTATTGCACCACAAGGTCAAATCAGCACCTCTATGTGCTATGTGGTTTTCATGTCCTTGTGTTGTTATCTCAGTTCATAATCCAACAAGAAAAACTTACATTAAGAGACCTACATTTTGTGAATTTTTGCCCAGAAACACAATCCCAATATGTTGACTTTCTTGTGCTTCTGATGTGAAAACCACATTATTGTCTCAGCAACGATCATCCCAGTAACAAGATCAAACACTATTTGATAAGTCAGTTTCTCATTCCCCACCCTATAATCTTTCTCATGAATATGCTTCTCCACCTTTTTCTTCACCCCCTCTTTTCCTTTAATACTGGTTCAATTAGTTCAAAGAAATGCACCTTTTTAGCTTCCTTTGGTGAGGCAAAAGTTGTCCATATAATGCAAACATAAGCACCATAGAAAATGCTGGAAATTCAGTGTAACAACACATAATAAAGCACCAGTATTACTATCTTCTAACTAATGAATTTAAAGGCAGATCCAAGAATCTCTTTGAGAATTTCCATGGGTTATTTGATCTGCTCCCTCTTTCTGGTAAGCAAACATGGACTAGACTTGCTTGTATTCATGTACAGTATTCATAATGTGTTCTTTAATCTGCTTTTTGAAATTCAACTTTAGGATTCTCTATTTCACTGCTAATTTGCATAGTGTGCCACCCACTCCCCTAACCCAGCCCCCAATTAACTGAAAAGTATGTATCAACTTGGCTATACTGTGTGTTAAACTACTGAGTGGATTCGCCTGGGAAGATAACCATTTTTACATATAAACAACTCAGGCACATACCGTGTTGGTCACAACTCCTCTGTAATGGGCCAACTCCTATAGCATATTAAAACCTCTTCTTTCTGAAGAACGGTATCATAGGGCCAGAAAGATAGTGCGCATTAGGCCTTAGTCTTGGATGTGATCAGCCCTGGTTCAATCCCAATTACTACATAAGATCCTGTGAGCACTGCCAAGTAATCACTGAGCACAAAAGTCAAAAAAACGTTGATAAGGAAACCAACGACTTTGGTGATGGTAAGGGCACATTAGTAGTGGGACTGGTGTTGGAATACTGACTACCTGAAGCAACTGTGTTGTGAACAACATTGTAAATCACAGTGCTTAAATAAAGTAAAAAAAAAGTGGATCACAACCAGGTGTGGCCCCCAAACAAAACAAAATGAAAAAGGTTCTATTAGCACAGCAATATCATAAAGAAAATCAGTATGCTCAAGAGGCCTGATTATATTGTATAGTTCAATTATATGTGGCCCCCAAACAAAACAAAATGAAAAAAGGTACTATTAGCACAGCAATATAAACAGTATGCTCAAGAGGCCTGATTATACTGTATAGTTCAATTATATAATAGACACAAATATTAAATTTCTTTATAGGTGATAGCTGTGTCAATATTTTAAGGTCTGCATTATGTATCAAATATGTCTATGTCCCTATTTCTGTTTCAGGGATGGGGTATTAAGCCATACCTGGCAGTACTCAAGGGTCACTCCAGCAATACCTTGCAAACCACGTAGTGCTGAAACCAAGCCTGTCCCCACTTCTGGCATACAAAGCACACATTAGACCTTGGAACTGTCTCTCTGGCCCATAAACATATTTCTGAATGATCTGGCTGCTCCAGTTAGGGGCAAAAAACAACCACACACACTGCTCAGAATTCAGTATACTGAAGTCATGTCTGTGTTAGAGGAGTTTGAGGAGAGACACCAAATGGTCTTATCTGTAGGAAGTACTAGAACGGCAAAAATGCAAAAGACCAAACACATCACCCTGCAAAGATGGAAAGAGCAAACACACCATCCAGACCCCACAAAGGACACGTAGCTACTGTGCATGTCAAAGCCGAACTACCTGTCTCAGGTATTCAATCTCCACCTGAGGGTTTGGAAAGAATCTGACAGTGTAAGCAGTTACAATGTCAGAGGCAGCGATGACCAAATATCAGCAAAATCCAAAGAGGAGAACTAGAAGGGACATCTTGTGATTAGACCCAGAAATCAGGCGCAGAGTGAAATGTGTATTTCAAAATCCTGCTCTCTCCCCTATTCCTAGCCCTACCTAACGTTTAGCAGAAACGACAAAGGAAGTGAAGGAAGAGAGAAATATTCCAGAATTACTATGGCTAAGAGAGCGGCTGAGATTGCTCTCATCAAGAGGGGCCATGCCAGTCATATTACTACCTTACTCTTCCTAAGGCTAGGCCTTAGAACCTCTTGACACAGCAACTAAGAACTATGATTTGAAAATAACTTACACAGTATAGCAAGATATCTCTCTCTCTCTCTCTCTCTCTCTCTCTCTCTCTGTTCTTCCATTCCTCCCTTCCTCCCTCCATCCCTCCCTTTTTCTCATCACCATCATCATAATGGTGCTCTGGGACCACATACAGTGCTAGGGGATCTAAGCAATCCCGTATGTAAGCACTGGTTGTATGCAAGACAAGTGCCGTAACTCCTGTATTTAACCCCTGTTCCATCTCTCCACTTCTGCTTCCTTTTCCCCACTTCTTTCTCTTTGTTAAGTCCCTGATACAAGAACACTCATTCTTACATTGCATTAGAAACTCCCATAACTTCCATCCACACAGCCCATTATTTTAAGAAATGTGCTCAGACCACCATCTCACACATCATTTGGGAGCATCTCTTGTGTTTCTTATAGTTCTTACAGGACTCCCTGTCCTCCTCCATAAGGCTGCTGGTCTGTTGTTAAGAAGCCTGATTTGAGAGATCTTGGGGGCCTCCAGTCACTGTTAGCACTCTGTAGCTCCCTCAGTCCCTATGGTATCAAACTTTAGAAATAGGCAGTTTCTTCTCCTTCAACATAGACCTTCAAAAAAACTGAAAGCTGGCTATGTAACCTCAGCAACAATCATCCCACTAACAAGATCAAACACTTGTGGAGAGATAATAAGTCTAAGTGAGCAAAGGATTTGCCCAAGATTCTACACCAGATAACAGAGTAGCCAGGACTAGGCATTCCGGTTCAAGCTCAGGGCTGTTTTCAGACCGTCCACATGAATCCTGTGAATTACAGAGTTCAAGATTAAACACCGGTCCATACCGTATGAGATCAGGATTTGGGTATTATTTTTAGATGTATAATTTGTGGCCCAGATGTACTAGATACACTTTAGGATGTCACCCTGTGTCGAAGCTGTGCACCCCTTTTCTAGAGCTGGCTTACAGACAGAAGAGCGACCTATGGGAACCACACTGGACTCTGGCCATACCTGATTCTAAGGGAGTATCAGTGATGGTACTGGGTCTATGACCTGTAAATTGCAAACCTGTGGCACAGCCATATTCGATTAACTGCACGCACCAGAAAAGCGAAAGGTAGAAGAAATTGTGGGATGTGATGGGGTTCGGGGTGGGGAGAGAAGAGATAAAAGGTTAAAGCAGATGAAAGGAGAGATGAAACACAGAGAAAATGTTCAAGCAACATTCTGCCTCCCAGTTTTAATGCTATCGGGAGGCCCAGGTACAGTTTTGTTTCTGATTCTGCAAGACAATACTAAACCCATTATTCTTTAACTTAACTAAATATGGTCTCTATTTCATAGAACCCCAGGCTTCTAACTAATGTACTTCTCATGTAACATGTGATGATGAGTCTGGTATTATTTTACCCTTCAAACTTGATTAGCGGCATGGGCAGAAGATGAATAGAAGAAGGGCAACCAGGTCTAGAAGGAAAAACATGAACTTATGAAAAGCTCTTTTCTACAAAAATACAAAATAAAATGCCTTTGGTCCCAAAGCACCTATCATAAACAATGGAATCCAAGGCATTTTATTTTTTTGACACAAGATCATTTTACAAAAGTGCTTAAGAGAATAAGCTTCCCATTAGGTAGAATAATATTCAGGGAGGAGATGACAGAAAAAACAGGGCTGGGGGTTTGGGGCACTGTAATCAATTCCTCAGGGTCTCCATCTATCAGAATCATTTACATGGGATTGTCACGTCCATGATGGCTAGGATCACGGCCCTTTTAAATTTATTATTTTTATTATTATATTATCGAGGGTTAGACAATTACAAAGTCGTTCATGATTGCATTTCAGTCATACAATGTTGCAGCATCCATCCCTCTGCCAGTTCCCATTTCCCGCCACCAACATCCTCTATTTCCCTCCCCCACCCCACTTGCCTCTATGGCAGGCACTTTTCTTCTCTCTCTTTCTCTCTCTCTCTCTCTTTCTCTCTCTCTCTGCTTTCGCACATTGCAGTTTGCAATATGTACATTGATACGTATCTACTTTCAATATTCAGTTCTAGTTTAGCATTACCATTTCCAGCTAATACTGAGAGACTGATCCCTTTGCTGTCTTGGCTAACAGATCATGGCCTTTTTACATTACCATACTTAGCATAGTACTGGGCACAGATTCGGTACTTAATATTTGTTGCATGAATGCATGCATGTTTGGGGGGAAATCTCTGAGAGATACCTGGATGAGGGAGTTCCCAGATGTCCTGTAACAAAGCGTCTATGGTAGAGAAAGGAACCAATTCATTCTCCCCATTACTAGGAATATTATTCATGCATTTGTCCATTCTAGGACTATAAATCAGTACAAACTCTGTGTCTGGTCTCACTCACATGGCAACCGCTCCACTGAATCAGAGGTAGAAGAGGAATTACTGCCTGCTGCAGGGGTAGGAAGAGATCTTAAAGTTGATTTGAATTGAGGAAACTAGAGAAGAGCAACTTCTTTGACTAAAACAGGAATGCTGTGCTATAGCTAAGGGTTCCTGCGGCAACCATAGAGCTGCAAGCCCAGCCAGGAAAAACTTAGGGTATCAAACAGTAGAAAATGAGTTCCAGTCTGCTACAATAATTGACATGTCCAGGCAGCTTCTATGGCTGTCCACGATAGACTATTTCAGTAATGAAAACCAGGACTAGAGTAAAGCCACTGTTTGTACAAGCTGTTGCTCAAAAGAAAAGACCAGATACACTTTCTCTAGTCACTCCAGGGATGTCCTCAAGTTACAGCTGAAGGAGACTTGAGATTCTCTACACCTCAAGCGCAGAACTACCAAGTTCAAATTCAAAGGAAAAGTAGCATCACCAGCATCCTAGGTGACTTCCATCTGATGAATAAGAAATGCTGGCATTAGACAGCATCTGCTTAGGAGGTCCCAGGAAACGCTAGGATCAGTTGTCCTTCAATGATTTCACCTCCCTTTCCAAGGGCCTTCTCCTTACCATAGGCAGGAGAGTGGTTGAAAATGAACCCTAAACCCTCACAATGAACTAACACATTAGACTGCAGGAATAGTAACCCACCTTGAGAGCACCACAGACAGACACACAGATTTCATACCTCGGTCTTCCTTTGGAAAATATCTTTCAATTAAAAGGTCCCATGATACCGAGAATTAAGGATACTACAGAAATTAAATTTTTCCACAATGGCATACGAGAACATTTTTAAGTAGATGGGACAGAGCATTTTTCATTCATATAACTACTAGTAAGCTGTATGTCCTCTTTGAGGAAGCATCTGTTCATCTTAATGCAAATGAAAACAGCCATGACATCATCCTACACCAGTGTGACTGGTACTAAAACAAAAGAATGATGAAAAAACCAATGTAGGCATGGATGTGGAGAAAAACCTCACTCACTGCTGGTGGGAATGTCGACTAGTTCAACATTTCTGGAAAAAAATTGACAAATTGTCAAAAAATTAAAAAAAAAAACTAAGAATTGAATTTCCAGACGCAATCCACTTCCAGGCATCTATCCCAAAGGTCCAAAAAACTCTATCCAGAACACATCACTGCAGCACTATTTACAATATCAAAATGTGGAAACAACCCTAGTATCCAAGAACAGACGACTGGATAGAAAAACAAGGGTATAAATACATAATGGAACATTACTTGGCTATACAAAAAGATGAAACCACGCAACTTTCCACTATGTGGATGGATCTGGAGGGCAGCATGCTGAGTGAAGGCAGCCAGGAGAGACAGATACTGAATTATCTCTCATATATCATATAATGAAGCCTATTAAGGAAACAACAACTGGCCCAAAGCAATAGAAGAATGGGTCGACAGGAGCTTACCACGGTAGTGAGATGTGCTGAGGGAGGGGTACTGAGTGGGGGCAGGATAGGGCTAAGGGGGGACCAAGGACATTGGTGGAGGTAACTGATACACTGGTAGGGTGTGTGGTGTTAGAATGTTATAGGCATAAAACCCTATCCTTAGACAAGTATTGGAGCATTGCAAAACACAGCAACTAAAAGAAGTAGATTGACAGAAAGCCAAAACTAACTCCTAGACTTGGTGAAAATCATGGTGGTTACTAGAGGGGAAAGGGTGAGTAGGAGGAACAGGTAGGAGGGAATTCTGGTGATGTGAAGGCCCTGGAACTTTGGTGACGATCGTGGCGAGTCATACACCCATGGAGGTATTTGGCTATATCCCTGGTACTCTGTGGAAACAGTAACCAATGATGAATCAATATAAAGTAAGAAAAGAGAAATAACTAGAAAGTAAAGGCTTTCACTTTGACTAACTCAAAAATTTTAATTGCAGAAAACGTTTTATTGGTTATTTAAAGTAATTTTTTAAATTTTTTTTATTATACCACTGTGAGACATACAATTACAAAGGTGTTCATAATTGGTTCTTGGATATACAGTATTCCAGCACCCATCCCCTCCACCAGTGCCCCATTTCCACCACCAATGTACCCCACTCCCTCCCGCCCACCCCCAGGCTGCCTCAATAGAGGGTACTCCATTTCCTCTCTTTATCTCTCTGTCTCTCTCTCTGTCTCTGTATCTCTCTCCCTCTTCTTTTTTACACATTGTGGCTAGCCCTGCAGATATTTAGAGTTTATCATTTAAGTCTCTTTGTGTTATATTTAATGGTGAGTTCTAATCTGACATTACCATTTCCCACACTTAGTATAACACTGGTATCTATTTATATCCAATTAATGAATGCAGTCATTCTATATCTGTCCTTTCCTTCTGACTAATTTCACTTGGCATGATAGTCTCCAAGTCCATCCATTTGCAGGTAAATTTCATAATTTCACCTTTAGAAAAGTAATTTTGAAGTTTAAAAAGTCTTCATACAGGATAGGCCAAAACTTTCTATTTTTCACTATCTTCTCTAAAACTGCTAGTCCCTGAGACCCAGAATTCACTTTGTGGCAACACACACACACACATGCACACACACACAAATTAAATGAATAAAATTCCTAGCCCCTTCTTATGGTAATTCCATAGGTTTGCAAGCAGATAGGAATGCTTTCACAGTTAGTACAGATTGATCTACTTTATTACTAAAATTACTTTGGATCTGCTTCACTATAACAAACTGCTTTATACTGTGAACTTATTATATGGAACAGTTTTTCTATTGAATTGCTCTCACTTTCTTATTAAAAACAGTGCTAAAATAAACTTCCATCTTCCTTTATGCACATGATGTCACTTCAATTTTAGTGACTTTCACCAAGCTTAGTTTTGATTGGTTGCTGGTCCGAAATAGAAAGGAAATAACGGCAGTTTATTCCAACTCAAAGTGGCTTTTCTCCATATGAGTGAAATGATGGAGAAAACAAACACATATACACACACAAAAATTCTCACTTAGTATGTGTAGTGCACACATATGATTCAATCTTTCTTTGTGTGTGTGTGTGTGTGTGTGTGTGTGTGTGTGTGTGTGTGTGTGTATGTGTCCAAACCACTGGGAATTTCACCATTGAATATACACAAAGAGACTTAAGTGATAAACTTTAAATATCTGCAGGGCTAGCCACAATGTGTAAAAGAAGAGGGAGAGAGATGCAGAGACAGAGAGAGAGACAGAGAGAGAAAGAGAGGAAACTGGGCTACCTGCTATTGAGGCAGCCTGGGGGTGGGCGGGAGGGGTGGGGGTACATTGGTGGTGGAAATGGGGCACTGCTGGAGGGATGGGTGCTGGAATACTGTATTACCAAGAACCAATTATGAACACCTTTGTAATTGTATGTCTCAAGGTGGTATAATAAAAAATTAAAAAAAAAAAAACCACTGGGAGTTTGGCAGAGTTCCATGATAGACACAGAAGGAGTTAACCACGGATAGTATTATTATTGAATCCTATTCATTTAGGGGGATGAGATCTGTCTGTGAGATGGTAAAAGACACTGGTACGTTACAAGAACAGATTGACTGGATGAAAATCTCATTTCCTAACTGAGCACCTAGAAAAGAACTTTGTTCTTCCCAGGGCTCCCCCCCCGTCTATGGCTAATGACACACTATGGAAACTTGGCGAGTGCTTCTGGAATCAATTTGGACTTTCAACTTCATTGCCTTTTTCTCATTTCTCATGGAAGTTATATGAATGGGAAAACCTTTAAATTTTTTCTTTAAGATACATTTTTAAAGTGTTCTATCTTGAAGAAATGTAGTTATGACTGAATAACTTAGAATTAAGCGACATTGGATTTGATATTACAATTCTTTGTTGATTTACTGTCACTCAAATAATTTAATTCTGCAGGAGTTTTCACCTTAAGAAGAATTAGTAGGGCTGGAGCGATAGCCCAGCGGGTAGGGCGCTTGCCTTGCACGTGGCCGGCCTCTGCCAGCCCGGGTTCGATCCCCAGCATCCCATATGGTCCCCCGAGCACCGCCAGGAGTAATTCCTGAGTACAGAGCCAGGAGAAACCCCTGAGCATTGCCGGGTGTGACCCAAAAAAGCAAAAAAAAAAAAAGAAAAAAAAGAATTAGTAAAATTACAAAATATTCAGAATAATAATGCATCTGACCATGTCTTCTAAAACAAAACATTTTTGCTAAATTTATCACTCTACAGAGAATCTTTCTAGTGGATGATACTTTCTTAATTTCCAGTGTTTTCCAGGCCGGAGCGATACTCCAGTGGGTAGGGTGTTTGCTTGCAAGTAGTGGACCCGGGTTTGATTCCCTGTCATCTCATATGGTCCCCAGGCGCTGCCAGAAATAGTTTCTGAGTGCAGAGCCAAGAATACCCTGCACATTGGTGGGTGTGACCCAAAAAGGAAAAAAAATCCTAGTGTATTCCTCTGGTTGGTCACAAAATAAACTTTATTGTGTTTTTGTTTTTGTTTGGGGGACTACACCTGGCTGTGCAAAAACCTTACTCCTGACTGAGAGATCATTCCTGGTGGGTCTCCAGAGACTATACGGGGTGCTGGGGATCAAACTCGGGCCAACCATGTACAAAATAAGGCAAGCCCTACCCACTATACTATGACTACAGCAGTTAATGATAATTTTTCTAACAACTACATGATCCAAATTGGAACTCAGTATTTGGATTTCTCTGAGGACAAGGGAAGGGGCAAACTATGCCATAATGAACACAAAAGTCATATTCAAATGAGTAACAGGAAGGAAATTACCATCTACTAAATAAGATTTAAAAAATAAACCATTTTCTGCTTGAATGATGCTCTAGGTTGTACATACCTAAGCCCCATTTTGAAGAATGATGAGGTAAAGTATTAAAAAAATACCTATTTTATCCTTATAACAATTTCACTTGTCTTGTCACTTGTCTTCCCGTTATTCATTGATTTGCTCGAGCGGGCACCAGTAACATCTCCATTGCAAGCAAGTGTAGCCCAAGGGCATCTGTTTGCTCCAGGAACAGGAAGAGCCTCAAACCATTCTTCAGGACATGGGAATGAGGTCCATATTGTTACTGGTTTTTGGCATATCAAATAAAACACGGGTAGCTTGCCAGGCTCTGCTGTGTAAGTGGTATACTCTCAGTAGAAGGCTCTCATCTCGAGCATTTACTGATGAAACTCAATGGGGAAAGATCAGGTTTTCTCTTGGGTGGAGCTCTGAGGAGCTGTGGAGTCTGGATGTTGAGAATGACTGACCTTATGGTGTGGGGGTTCCTTGGCAACCCCGGAAGAGAGACAATCCAGACCCAACCACTCCAGACCCACAGCTGTGCCACTCGGCCTCACGTGGAAGCAACCCAAGGAGCTCCGGAGGTGGTAAAGGGTTCGGCCAGCCACTGGTCAAGTCCAACATAGCTCCAAGGGTTTGCTCACATGTGCAGGGGGGGGGCCACACTGGTCGGACTTGGAGCAGGGATTCGCGCCCTGCTCCCATTCCTCCACCCCCATGCCAGCAACCCCGAAGAGAGACATGCCAGACCCACAGCTCTGTTGGCGTGTGGCCGCTTTGTGGCCAAATGACAATATTAGATAGTACTGGGTGTTAGGATCGGGTCCTTCCCAGGATCTTTTACATTTATACCCTCTATATAGTTCTAGGCAGGTTCTAGCCGTGGCTCGTCATCCCAGTGAGCTTATAATAACTACTCAGTTAAAATATATAGAATCTGACAGCCATTTCCAGGAGCCTCTCTGGAAGTTTTGTGCCAATTCAACTTCTCTTTACTCAAAAGTGAGGGTCAGAATGATAGTACAATGGATAGGTGCTTGCCTTGCACAAAGCCAATCCAGCTTCGATCTTAGGTATCCCATATGGTTCCCTGAGCACTTCCAGGAATGATTCCTGAATGCAGAACCAGGAGTAAAAACCCAGAGCACCTCCAGATGTACCAAAAGTAACTACAACTTTATTTTTCATATTATTTATACTCATAACTCTAAGATGCTGAATTGGGGGGTCATTACATTCACTATTAAAACTATGCAGTCAACTTCACTTTAAGTCATTTATACCTTTTCTCTAACCACATGTAATAAATAGTCACTAACGTATTTATTAATATCTTGTCCTACTACCCGCACGGCAGAGCCTGACAAGCTACCCGTGTTGTATTTGATATGCCAGATACCAGTAACAATTATAGACCTCATTCCTGATGGAATGGTTTGAGGCTCTTTATGTTCCTGGAGCAAGCAGGTGCCCTTGGGCTCTACTTGCATGAGACAGGTCATATGGAGATGTTACTGGTGCCCGCTGGAGCAAATCGACGATGAACGGGAAGACAGTGATACAGTGATACTCCCCTACAACCGCCACATACATGCAGGGCAGATCGCGTGCTAAGAAATGTTTCCACAAGGGGGCGCTACATCCTTTGATGTTCTGTGACAATTGGTAAGGGCTAAACTAATTCAGTTAACAAAGTATTTCTATGAATGAAGTTACAGATGAACACGTGGGAAATCCACTGAATGATTTTTTTTACCTTGCCACACATAAGACAAGACTGGCTGTCTTCAATTCAGTGCTGAAGGTCCCCAGAATTTCTGATGAGTGGCAGGTTCTGCAAGAACGAACTTACATTTCAACAACCACTTTTCCACTAAGCAATCACAGTCCCATGAAATTGAGGGAGGGGGTCAGAAACATTTGAAAGAGACAAAGGGGCCCTGTTTCCTAGTATAAATGAAATGCAGCTGGTTTACAGCTGTACTACCTTCCTTGCTGTAAGTCAGAAAGGAGAATGGTAGTTTCAATGGCCGTCGCTAGGATGAATTCTGAACATCTCAATAATGGGCTTTAACGAGACTGACCATTTTGGGGTCCATTCTGACTCAATCTCACTGGGCAGCTCATCCAGAGGCAAGCTTTCATAAGATTTTATCATCTACTTCCAGAGCACTATTTGTTTTCAGCTTTCATATTTTGAATTTATAAGAAAAGAAATCTGAAGGATAGAGTAATAATTTTGGTTTTGTTTTAGAGGCACACCCAGTAGTGCTCAGGGCTTAGTTCTGGTTTTGCACTCAGGGATCACTCCTGGCAGGCTTGGGGGACTACATGGGTTACTGGGGATAGAACTTGGGTCAGCTGCGTGCAAGGCAAACTCCTTCCCAGCTGTACTATCATAGCTCCAGCCAGAGTTATAAATTGTGTATAGAATTTTGGGAGGTATATTTTTGTGGATTAAATCTAATACCTTTTTATTTATTTATTTATTTTATTTTTTTTGCTTTTTTGGGTCACACCCGGCGATGCTCAGGTGTTACTCCTGGCTCTTCACTCAGGAATTACTCCTGGCGGTGCTCAGGGGACCATATGGGATGCCGGGATCGAACCCAGGCCGGAATGGGCCGGCCACATGCAAAGCAAACGCCCTACCCGCTGGGATATCGCTCCGGCCCCTTTTGACTCACAGTTATTTTACATTTCTCTGGTCGGCTAATTCTCAGCCAATCAGTCGGGCTGAGATGCCAAGCAAATATTAGAGATGGCAGGGCATTAGGTATCTGCTTGGGCTACTCCTAGTTCAAAATCAGTCTTCAATGAAACCAAAGTCCAGATACTGCTGAAGCAACCAGAAAGCAATAAAATTGACAAACGGAATGCTTCACATTTAAGCTCAAAAGCGGTATGTTTTAACTATAGGCTTATAGCACTAGCTTGCATAGGGGTGCATATAATTTTATTCCTATCATTTTTTGTTCTTAAGATTCATTCCTTAAAATATTGACTCATGAGTGGTATTAAATCTTGTTGAATAAAGCTGAGAATAGACTAACCTCCTACAGGTTGTTTTTCTAAAAAATAAAATATTGCTATTTAAAAAAGTACTTTTAACTGCCTTATAGCAAGCAAAAAGTATTGTTAATGGCCTTATAGTTGTAAGTTCAACTTCAGATTTAGTGATTATACAGAAGTAGTTTCAAAAATACACTCTCAGGCTGCACGAGGTTCAGGAAGTGGGTCTGGCAATATTTCTACTCTTTAATTTGCTTCCAGACCATGACTCCTCTGTCTTTATGGAAAAAGTCTTGCTTCCCCCTTGATCTATCTTTCCCAATCTCCGTCATCAACCGGTCTTTGGGTCACTTCCTTATATCCAATAATGACTTCATTCCTTGGCTCATAAGATCCACACCGAGTCCCACAACTGTCCTGTGTGAACTCAGTATTTGTACGCATGACTCACCTCATCTCTATTCCGACAGTTTACCAACAATCTTATCTCCAATGTCCTTGATCTCCTCCTCCTCCTCCTCCTCCTCCTCCTCTTTCTCAGCCATCTTGACCCGCAGCAAAATAGGATCTTATTACCAGGTGTGAATTGTTGAGGTACAGAGATCCAGAAACATGCCTTCTCCTTCTTTCCTCCAACTGACTTCTCCTCACATTTTTTTTTTTGCTTTTTTGGGTCATACCTGGCAATGCTCAGGGGTTATTCTTGTCTTTTCATTCAAGAATTACTCCTGGCAGTGCTCAGGGGACCATATGGGATGCCGGGATCGAACCTGGGTCGACCATGTACAAGGCAAATGCCGTACCCACTGTGCTATCACTTAGCCCCCTCACATTTCATCTAGAATACTTTCTAGTCTTCTCATCTCCAACATTTTCTCTTGCAATTTACCATAAGCCTCCTATATTTTCTTTTATATCTGTTCTGCTAAAACCAGGCAAACAATCATTTAATCATTTCAAACCACCATCGTCCTCTTTTCTCTCTCTCTCTCTTTTTTTTTTGTCACATCCAGTGATGTTCAGAAACTACTCCTGGCAATGCTTGGGAGACCATATGGGATGCCGGGATCCAACCCAGGTTGACCGTGTGCAAGGCAAACACCCTACCTGCTGCACTACGCCCCTACTTCCAGCCCCCAGCTACTGTCTTTTTATAACTCAACCATGTGTCCTGCTTATTCTCTGGCAATCCCTAACTGGAGAATATCCCAAATCAGGGTTCAGTGCCCATCCTCAGTTTTCATTACTAAACACTTCCTGCTGTTCCTGTAGAATGTCACTTCCTGTAGAATGCCCTGCAGAATGTCCATTCCTGTAGAATGTCACTTCCTGCTGGAGAAAATCATAATCCTGTACAGAAAAATGTCACTAACATTTATGGTGTTCGACCCTAGGCAAGTTGTCCAGGAACCATTATGTGTTCTTTCTGACTCTCAGCTTCTGCACAGTTCTACACTCAGTTAAAGTAAAAACTCAATTTTTCCACTTTTTTGGGGGTCTGTACACAAAAGGCTCATCACTGGTGCCTTGGATTCTAATATACTGTGACCTCTCAGAGACTCCATGCCATCAAGGACTCTTCCATTCTTCTGTAGCTTTTATCTAATTTCCTATTTTCAACCAGATCTTTCACCTATTAATATAAAAATTATATAAAACCTCCTTTATAAAAATTATATAAAACAAACAAAAAAATAAAAATTATACAGAGGCTGGAGTGATAGTTCAAGGGGTAGGGCATTTGTCTTGCACAGGACTGGTTCCATCTCTGGGTTCCATCTCCGGCATCTCATATGGTCCCCTGAGCACCACTTGTATCACTTGTCTTCCCGTTGTTCATCGATTTGCTCGAGCAGGCAACAGTAATGTCTCCATTCATTGGGAATGAGGTCCATTATTGTTACTGTTTTTGGCATATCGAGTACACCACGGGTAGCTTGCCAGGCTCTATTTCAGGGGACCTAGTCTGCTGTCAGGCTAGAAACATTCTCATCTCCTTTCTTTTCTCTTCCTCAGTGGATAGAGTAATTTGTAACAGGACAGGTCTTCAGGTCCATTGAATACTGGAAGAGGGCAGTGGGGTTCATGAAACAGTCCAGGATCAGGTTTAGGGTTTAGGTTTATGGGCTAATCTGGTCTATCTCTGTTCTTGCATTGACCATCTGAATTTCTGGAGTGTGGTTGGCTTCTACTAATCTGATGTACCATGTGACTGCGTTGCAGAACCACAAGAAGAGCCGGTCACAGCTGTGCCCTGTGTGTCAGTGTCTCTGGATCACAGGCAACAGCCCTGGAAAAGCAGTTCATGGGGCTGAGCACCACCAGGAGTAATTCCTGAGCACTGTCGGCGTAACCCAAAGAAAAGAAATAAAAAACAAAACTATAAAAGCCCCCTGCCCTCTTAAACTAAATTCTCACTTCTCTTTTCTCAACGACACCACCTATGAAAAATGATCAATTCAATACACCCGCATCCTCTCAGCTTAACTCCACAACCTAGCTTTCCCCTTCATCAGTGGCACTTCCGGTTGGCATGTTCAACAGGTATTTTGCAGAAGTTGTGTTACTGCCAATCAGCAATAGTCAACATAACTGTACATCACTCTTCACTTGTATCACTTGTCTTCCTGTTGTTCATTGATTTGCTCGAGCGGGCACCAGTAACATCTCCATACATCCTGTCACATGCTAGTGTAGCCCAAGGGCAACTGCTCGCTCCAGGAACATGGAGAGCCTCAAACCATTCCTTCAGGTCATGGAAATGAGGGGTCTATAATAGTTACTGGGTTTTGGCATATCAAATACAACACAGGTAACTTGCCAGGTTCTGCTGTGCGGGAGGGGGGGGTACTCATAGTAGCCTCTCATCTCATGCACTTATTGATGAACTGTGCGGCCGCTTCAGCTTTTCTGTTGGATGGAGCTCTGACGAGCTGTGGAGCAGTCAACATCCGTACATCACTCTATTCCTGAAAATTTCTTTCACCCTCCCTCCAGCCCCGGCACCCTCCTTCTGCTTACCTAGGTTTCCCTTCTCCATCTTTGGTCAACCTCAGAAACTGAACTCTCATTTCAGATCAGTTTCCTGAATTCATACCTGTATGCCTATATCCATTGCCTGATAAAACATCTCTAATACTCTAAAGGAATCATGATCTCAACATGTCCAAGAAACTCACCACCTTCTCCCACAAATATATGACAATTCCTATCTTTCTCACCCTAATGAAGTTTTCTCATTTGCATATGCTAAACACCTGGCTATTGTTTTTATTCTCCCATACATCTTACTTTAATATTGCAAGGTCTGTCCATTTTACCTCATATCCTTCATAATCTACCTTCTCCACCTACTCAACAGACATTCTTCTACATTAAGCTACCATTCATTTATCACTGTTTTTGTAAAATTGCCTTTGAGTGGTCTTCCCCACCACCTCCTTCTCTCTTCCGACTCCAATTTCTTTGCCTACTATAGTGGAACGCTCTTTCAAAAATGAATATCTGAGAGAGAGACAGAGAGAGACAGAGAAAGAGAGGGAGAGAAGAGGAAACGTGCCTGCCATAGAGGCAGGCTAGGGAGGAAGAGGGAGGGAACCAGAGGACATTGGTGGTGGGAAGTGGGCACTGGTGGAAGGAAGGGTGCTGAAACACAGTATGACTGCAACCCAATAATGAACATCTTTTTAATTGTGTATCTCACAGTTGTATAATAAAAATGAATATCTGATTAGATCATACTTGAGAGCTTCCTATTTTCCACAAGATAAAATCCAAAACCCCTTACCTAGCAAAAAACATTGTCTTCACTCACACACCATCATTTCCATAATTCTAGCACATACCCTTCCATCTACTTACAGTCCAATGCTGTGAAGTAATACAGTTTAATGGTTGATACATGGGTGCTGATGTCAAATAGAAATGCTTGGGGCCGGAGCGATAATCCAGTGGGTAGGGTGTTTGCCTTGCACACAGACGGCCTGTGCTGGCCCGGGATCGATACCCGGCATCGCATATGGTCCCCCGAGCACTGCCAGGAGTAATTCCTGAGTGCAGAGCCAGGAGAAACCCCTGAGCATTGCTGGGTGTGACCCAAAACAAAACAAACAAACAAAAAAAGAAATGCCTTCATACTCTCGCTCTGCTCTTATTACCTTGTGTCCATGGTGTCTATTCTGAAAACACCACCTTGCTTCTCTCTTTGGGAATACTCACTCTGAATTGTCCTGGAATCCTTTGCACACAGTCATCCATACTTGGTCCTCTTGTGACTAAGAAGATGAAACAATTCTTCACTGGCACAAAGTTCACTTCTTCCCAAGGCCACTTCTTCTTTGCATCCACCCATTAAAAAAATTCTCCAGACAAAGCATCCAAGGTTTTAGAAGTCTCCTACAGTCATGGTCAGACTCATGGGGGAGTTCTGAGGGCTTTCCTTTGATATTCTAAGAAAACTTGAAAACTCCGTCATTGGCTTGTGCACCTCAAGTATCCATTTAAGCACAGGAGTACTTGTACCGCCATACACATATCAGTGAGGAAAAAGAGTAATGTGATGGATCTGAGAAGAGTTTAGGTGATGGTGTGTTGGGGAACGCCGTCCGGGTCCCCGACAGTGTCGGGACAGAGGTTCTCTTCTACCTCCGAGGACCCCGGAGAACAGATGAAACTCACGAGTCCGGTGCAGTTCCAAAAAAGGCTTTTAAGAGTACAAAAGCTCTTCCACAGCACTCCAATATAATGAACAAACTTTAGCTCTGGTCCGAACTTAGACCATACAAGAGAGCCTAAGTCTCCCATCAAAGAGAGAGGATCTCACCTGAGCTGAGTCCTACCCAGAAGAAGAGCAAAAGGCCAAAGAGCAAAAGGCCAAAAGCCAAAAGTCGCAAGGCTGAGGAGCCAAAAGCCGAAAGCTAAAAGGCCCAAAAGGCAAAAGTGAAGAGGCCTCAAGTCAGCCCTTTATATACACCAAAGTAATCCAATCAGGAGGGTCATGTCAACAAAGAACTCTAAACAGAGTGTAGTGCCACACCCTATTGCAGGTATAAACAAAGGTTATGCCAAGGTCTAATCCTTTCTACCAAGATTATCTCTTATCTAATACACTGGAGAGAGAGAGGGCGGATATAAAGTAATACATCTTAACTTCATGAGCTTCATGTAATCTAGATGGTACCCACAAGGCCCTTCTTATTATTATCTGCACCAGGGTGATTCTGAGTATCTTGTTCTCGTGTACTGAAAGGGTCACACTCACCTGCTTAGAGCAAACTAGTATGATCCTTCCTATAGTCTTCCTATATTCTCAGTGTAGCCAGGGTGGTAGTCTCCTGGTAAATTCTAACTGTCCCATGCTGGAGGCAGTGGGTATAAAGAGGAGCTGTGCCCAATCTAGAAAACATAGAAGTCTTAGTAGATGTATAAGTCATAAGTCATTCAATCAAGATGACTTCTGTAACTGCCACACCCTCTAGCAGTGTTTACATAGAAGAGAGGTCTCATTAGAATGAACCTTGACTTAACTAGATTAAGCTGGGAGTGGGCAAAACAACAAAACTCCCAGAATAGCTAAACCTGTCCTCCAACAATGGTGCAACTGTGAACTATGCCCATCCACTCTGTCTTCACTGGAATGCGGAGCCTTCTATGCCCCCCGAGCTACACAGAATCTCAGAGTGGGAGTCCCAGGGGATGAGCCAGTCAACTCAGTCATGATATTGACTTAAATCCAAAGATCCAAAAGTAGAGTCAAATTCAGTTGCAGGACCAGGTGTACAGAATGTGGGAATAAAATGGTCACTCCAAGAGCAGAGGGGAAACAAGTGAGGCGACATGAGAGTCATCATGAACCAAGTTATGGTGAATGAGACTGATTTTTACCAGTTGTGTTTCAGGGTGTGGTGTGTTACACTGCTTTGTAAGCCTGATGTAGGAAATTAGGCTCCTGGTTATTCCCAGGAGTTGATGAGACACAAAAAAGTCTTGGATAGTCTGGAATTGCTTTCACAGCCCTGAATCACTTGGACTGGCCTCATACGCTACAAAACAGAGACCAGAAATTCTCATCTCCACTTCAGTGTTGCCTCCATAATCAGGGCTTAGAACAGACTTTTTTTTTAATATGTAATTCCTCATAAGTATCTCCTTAAATGGAGACAGAAAACCAGAGAAATACTTCACAGTGTGATACACTAAAAAAAAGCGGCAGCTTCAGCAAGGAGCCAAACATTTACTAGCTAAAATTAAAAAAAAAATTCAACTAGAGGCTTTTATGAATTGCTGGCAACTGGAGCTGAAATCTGACCATTTACCCATAGATATAATTTACACATCTCATTGGCTTCTGAATTCAATGAACTCCAATTCATTATGGCAAGCTGAGAGATGGGCAATCTCTTAATACTGTATACAATTCTGAGCTCTTGACAAATCAAGTCCTGGCAGCTTCATGGTGGAATTTCTTTCACTTCCTGTGGGGAAACTCTGGGGAAATTTAGGTCATGGATAGTATGCCACTTGATTTAGAGAAATGACCAATTTCTAACTTGGCTTTATCTGATCTGTTCTAGAAAATGTTTTCGGGTGATACGGGCAGTCCTGTTAAACTGTGCAGACCTGCAATCATTTCTAAAATCACTCAACCATCAAAGATTTGATTTGGTCTGCCTAGTTTGTGCTGACCTCACTTCATTTCACGAGGCCAGGGCCTCTGGGTCCCAGCCTACCACTGAGGCATTCCAGCTGGATCTCAGGTTGCATTTTCCAAGTACTTCCAGCTCTCTTTCCCCTCATGCTAACTGAAGGAACAGGTATGGACTATCATTACCAAGGATGAGGAGACAGAGACAGGGGAAGTGGGGAGGATGTTGTGACAAGGCCATATTGCTGCTGGGTTAGAATCACGACTACTGCCTGTGAGAGTCACCCCACTGTATATGCACCTGCCCCTGGCAGAAAAACATATGGTGAGGTCAAGAGAAGGACCCAACATAGCCCTTCAGCCCATCCAATATTTACTATGAATACAGGGTCACAACAAAAGACATGGCTTTTCAAAAACACACAGCGGAAACACCATCCGCACTTTTATTTTCATAGCAGCTATTCACAATATTCACTATTCACTATTCAGCTATTCACTATTCACAATAGCCAGAACCTGGAAACAACCAGTATGCCCAAGAACTGATGATTGGATAAAGAAACTGTGGTACATCTACACAATGGAATACTATGCAGCTGTTAGGATAAATGAAGTTATGAAATTTGCCTATAAATGGATGAACATGGAAAGGATCATGTTGAGTGAAATTAGTCAGAAGGAAAGAGAGAGATATAGAATGACTGCATTTATTTGCATGACATAAATATATCAGGAGGTCTTACCAAAAGTGGAAATTACCGCAAACGTGTGGGAGTCAGAGGTTAGGTAAGACAGAGAAGGGAACATGTGTGAATAAATGTCGAAAGGGCTAATACCAACCTAGAACTGAGCATTAAATCCAGGCCAAAAAATGCACATGATGGCCTCTAAGTGTATGTAGTGCAACCCACAATGTGTAAGAGAAGGAAAAGAGAGAGAGGGAGAGAGAAAAGAGATAAAGAACCTGCCATTTAGGCAGGCTTTGGGAGGGGGAGGGAATTGGGGACATTGGTGGTGGGAAATGGGCACTGGTGGAGGGCAGGTGCTGGAACACTATGTGACCGAAACCTCTAAACATGAACAACGTTGTAATTGTGTATCTCACGGTGGTATAATAAAATCACTGTATCACTGTATCACTGTCTTCCCGTTCATCATCGATTTGCTCGAGCGGGCACCAGTAACATCTCCATATGACCTGTCTCATGCAAGTAGAGCCCAAGGGCACCTGCTTGCTCCAGGAACATAAAGAGCCTCAAACCATTCCATCAGGTCATGGGAATGAGGTCTATAATTGTTACTCGTATCTGGCATATCAAATACGACACGGGTAGCTTGCAAGGCTCTGCCGTGCGGGTAGCATACTCTTGTAGTCATCTCAAAATCCAGCATTTATTGATGAACTGTGATAGGCTGGTCTGCTGAGTGGAGTTCTGACGAGGGGGAAGTCCAGATGTGGAAAACGGAGGTCCTCATGGACTGGGGGGTTGTCTGGCTTGTTGTGAGGCTCTGCTGGGGTGGCAGGCCAGGGATAGAACCTGCCATCCCTCCCGGGCGCCTCATGAGCGGCTGGGCACAGTGAGAGCCAGTAGCAGCTTTGCCCAATGTCTGTCTCTGGATCAGCATGCCTGGGCCGGATTAAAAAAGACTGCAGCAGGGTGGATCTCGATGAGCCGGGCTGTGATAGATTGGTCTGCTGAGTGGAGTTCTGATGAGGGGGAAGTCCAGATGTGTAAAATGGATGTCCTCATGGACTGGGGGTCGTCTGGCTTGTTGTGAAGCTCTGCTGGGGTGGCAGGCCAGGAATAGAACCTGCCAATCTCCTGGGCGCCTCATGAGCGGCTGGGCACAGGTATGCTGATCCAGAGACAGACATGGGGCAGAGCTGCTACTGGCTGAATTAACTAGAAAATCAAAATACGACTGAACTAAGAAATGAACTTACCCCTTTATGGTTATTTTGAATTTAAATTAGCCAGAAAATTACCAACCTCGATGCTTTACTGCCACTGAAGACACAAGTTCATTGTCTGGACCACTCTGGAAGTATAGCTTAAATAACTCATGTAACCACATAAAAGTTCCAGAGTAATTCCACATCATTGGATGACATGGTGCCAGTTTTACATTTGAACAGACCAAATACAAGTAGTCACCTAGGAAGTTTCTTGAAGTCAGCAGAAAGCCTCTAAAACATTGTGTTTCATTTCCTTTTGAGTCAAGAAAATACGAAAGGCTTTAAGCCCGGGGTTCATGGCACCTAAGACATCATGGGTGGAGAACGAGAATGACCATCAGCTCCTGTTCCCATGGAGAGTAAAGGATGATCAAGATCCCATTCTGCTGGACTGAGGCCTCCCTGATGTGAGAATCACAGTGCTAAGACCAGGAGAGTCTCTGGTGAACCAGGATGACTGGACATCCAGCAGCGTGGCTCTTTGGGTGACACAGAGCTACATCCGAAGCTTTACGGATAGACTCAATAGACGATAATATTCTACCTCCTACGGCACTGCTCGTGCTGCTTTCCACACCTCTCTCAGAGGTAGATCAAACTGCCTTTGGGTCCTGCCAACCAAGCCCATCCTGACCCTATGCAGTTTTCCTACGTGTGATTTATGGAATGCCCAGCTGTTGCTTCTTTTTTTCACAATATATAATAAAATATTTAATAAAAAAATAATAAAAAAGACATGGCTTTTGCTTGACTGCAGTGAACGATCTTCCAGCCATGCTGGGGAAAGCAGCAGCTGTTCCATGTCAGCACCTCCTCCTCCCTCGGCCTTTCCTAGGTCTTGAATTTGGACGTATTAGTGTTCAGGACTACCCAGTGTACGAACCAGTGAGGACACAGTGGAGATCGTGTCCCAAAGCAAGGAGGCCCCCTCAAGATCTTTCATTTAGTTTGGGTTGTTGCTGCTCCCTATTACATGTCATAAATAATCCTGGTTCCCAAATCCAGAGCTGGTAAGTCAGGAAGGATGGCTGGGATTCCAAGGTGTCCTTTCTCCATGACTCTGGCTAATACACTGCTTGCATTCCTGCTGCTCTCTCATGGGTATTACCCACTATACTCAACTCTTATCAGCTGAATCAGCGTCCAGATGGCCAGCAGTCTTCTCCCTGTTCACACTCCCTGTCCCTCTGAGCACAGGGAGAAGACACCTCTGAGAAGACACCCCCAACTCATCACCGGGTTCTGTTACTGCAACCAAAAGTGTTGTTCCATTGACCAATAGACAGAAGCTGCATATTCAAATTCAGTGCTTGGGACTGAAGCCAGTGACCCCCAGTTCCCAGGTGGCCTCTGTTCATTTAACAGTATTGTGACTCATCCATAATCCCATAATCTAGCTTCTTCCAGATAGACCACATATTGCTCTCAGAAAATGCCACAGTGGACCAGGAGATAATCCAAAGGCTGGAGTGAATACTTTGCATGTAGAGACCCTGAGTTCGATTCCTGGCAAGAAAAGCCATGAGCACTACTGCATATATATCCCTGGTGTCCCCCATAAGGTCTGGCCCTGGTGACCCCTGATTATCACGAGGGCAGCCCTTGTCGTCACCAGCACTGCTGGGTTTGAGTAGCATCATATCATCCGGCCTAAGCACTGAAGAATCTGGCTGCAGATCCAGACCAAGTTGCCTGCCAGGAGTGGTCCCAGTCTCCCCAGCACTGCATGGGAGGGTCACTCCACAAAGAAAGAAAAATGCAATACAAGCAAGCAACACAGTAGATAAGCATTACTCTACATAGCATTTCTTATATATAAAATTTTATGAAAGCTTTTAAACATAAGCACATTCAATCACGCATTAGAAATATGAGTATAGTTTATATAAACAAACAAGATACTAGTTACTACCAGATACTACAAGATACTAGTACTCTTTTGATTCTATCTCCTGTTTACTGCTGGTTACCCACCTCAGATCCTCACTTCTTCCTTATCCCACTTTCACACACCGCAATAACTATAATCACACTTTCCTCAGCCATCTTGTCTGGTTTTGCTTTAAATTTGTGACTCAAGCCAAAGGGGGCTTTGGCAGTACCAAGACATCAATCTGAGTCTCCCTGAACCAATTACCCTCAAGCTGTCCTAGAGGGTGACTAAAACTTGGTATCTCCTCAAACTTCCAACATTTCTTCTCCATTTCTGATTACTGGGAAATTATCTTGCTTCCATGTCACTAAGGAATAGTAGCAGTTGGAAGGCTCAACCCATTGTACCATTACAAGTTCCCCAACTTCAGGTCCGGAGGCTCTGGTGGTCCTACTGCATAAGGGGAGCCCTTCCTCTGCGCTCTTAATGACATCCTCACCCACAACTCAGTATCTTTTGTGTAACTATCTTGTCTCCCTCCTGCTGTATCAATGGTCCCCAGCCATTCTTAGCGGTGCTTAAACATACGGAATCTCTGAAAGCAGCTGTCTTGAGCTTCTTCATTGACAACCCCCTTCTTTTGTTTTCCTATGCCTACACTCCCTTTCATCTTTACCACCCACATTTCCTTTCTGCATTCCAATGTTATGTCTGGTGTCATAGCTCAAAATCACATTATTAGTAACACATTCCCCATATTCCCTCCCCAGCATTCCTAACACGATGCTATAAACTGACACTATATATAAACTAGTGTATTTGTACTTACATATACACACATACATATAAGGACTATATATGTATATATTACATATATACAATATACAAGTACTAGTACTTGTACAGTGCTAGCACTCATACTTGTATGGTATATAAAATATGTAAGTACTAGTAAATTTGCATATACACTAGTAAATTTGTATATATACAAGTACATTTGTATATATACAATATACAAGTACAAGAAGGTACAATATACAAATACAAGTATATTTGTACTTGTATATATACATATGTATATTCTGTACATATGTATATGTGTATATATACACTATATACATATATGAACATTTGTACACATATTACATATATGTACATTTGTACATATACATATATGTACATTTGTACATGTGTATATATGCAAATGTACATAGTATATTTGTACTTGTATATATAAACAAATTTACTAGTACTTGTATATATGTATTGTACAAGTATACTTGTATTTGTATATAAATACATATATACAAGTACAAATATTCTAGTGTATTTGTGCTTGTATATATACATGTATACAAGTACAGATATACAAGTACAGATATACTAGTTTATATATAGTGTTGATAGACCAGTGTTTATATATATATGTATTTGTGTGTATATATATTTGTATATATATATATATAATACTGATCTATTTGTAAATTATTTCAATCCTGCCTTACATGTCATATTTCACTCTCCATGGGGGATAGCATCTGAATGCACCCACAGATGTGTCCACCACACATGGAAATGTTTTGCAAAAAAATTATTGATTAAATCATATGTTTGGGCTTAGTTGTTTATTGACCATATTTTACTTCATAGTTTCAAATTGTTCTCATAAACTGAGTTTAATTGGTGAAACACTCCATTTTAGTAGGATTATTTTTTGCAAATAAATCAAAGGGGGCAATGATTACATATTTCTCCTTGTTAACATTTGGGTTTTTGTTTTGTTTGGGAGGTCACACCCAGCTGTGCTCAGGGCTTACACCTGGCTCTACACTCCAGGATCACTTCTGGAGGGGTTCACTGGACCACATGGAATGCTGGAGATTGAACCTAGGTTGCGGGCATGCGAGGCAAGTGCCTTTAGTCTCTGTACTCTCTGGTCCTATTGCTCATTGGCATTGCTAAGTAATCTCAAAGAGAATATAGCATCCCTTACCACATGAGTAAGAAGTATATTTTTCTGGCAGATAAAGGGCAAATCCATGGGCTAATGGAAATTAAACAGAGACAGATGAACAGAAAATTGTGAAGAAGGTACACAAATGTGAATGGGTCTGGTTTAATGGTCAAGGAATTGCTGTCACCGAAGTCAAGGCAGATCTTCCCTCCGGCACTGAAACATAATTCCTAGGTAACTCCCGCCTCTTGTGGCCATTATACTCTATCCAAGTATACTTCGAGTAACTATATTTGATCTGAAGTAACGCTGGAACAAGACTCAGCACACAAATGATACCCATGATGGTGGGGCAGCAATTCAATAAATGTACCCAAATTCCAAATTCATGGAGGCACATAGATGTTAGCAGTCACCTGGTTCGCTTCATCCGTTACACAAATGATCCTTCTATCACTTACCAAGTGCCTGTTCAGTTCCTGCCTCTTGGAACAAAGTTACTCATCTTCCAAGGAAATCAGACATTTCAAACTGGGCCAAGAAAGATTAAAGAATTTTTCCTTATCTTGTGTTCACAGCTGACTCCTTGAAATTGGTATCCACCAGTATAGGCTGTGATGCGACTTCATGGTTGTATACTTGTGCTTCTAGAACTAAATTTAATGTCTATAAATGGAGAACATGCCTTCAAATCCTGTGACTTACCAGGTAAGCAATAAAACTGGAATGGGAAGTATAGGTCAACTGCTAGTTGACGTGATCATTCCAGTTCTGTCACTTAATTCTAAGGTAACCCATTACTCCACTACAGAGGTTAAAATGTTAATAATTCATTTGTATGATTTTTTTTATGGAGGGGGTTATAGGCCTAGAACAATCATGACTCAGCCTGCATGCTTCCGGTTTCCTGTTTCCTCCAGGAAGATACCATACCTGGTATATGGCAGCCTTCCCTGAGAACAACAGCGCATTCAGAATTCTTCGAGTCCTCAATGAGCACCTCCCTTATTCTATGAGCCTCCACAACTGTCCTGACTTCTTCTTCCATGAAATGCAAACAATCCGTAAGCCACTGCTTCTTAGGTTTTCTGGTTACTCACAGCCAAATGCACTCCTAACTAACAATTATGTAGCCAATTAAGCTTATATTTATGAAACACTTAAAACAGCATGAGAAAAATATTCAGGAACATGTTAAATGAAAATGCTCAAAGTAACATTTACATGGAGTATAATTACAACTACATAAAATCCATGCAAAGAAAATCCCCCAAATTTGTTTGGTGTTGAGATTACGGTATTAACATTCTTTCAAAAATGTTAAAATATTTGTGTGTAAGGGCCCAATGCCAAACGCTTTCTAATTTAATTTCAGGGTTTTGTACATCTTATGTATTTAAGATAAAAATATTATTTAAATAAAATAACTTCTGTCCTGGAAAATCTAATGGAAAAAATCACCATATTATGATTTGGGTAAAAAAAAAAAAAAACCCACGGACCTAAACGTTGCCAGTTCTCTTTGCTCTGCCATATGACTGTCAACTAACTTAGAAAATGTGACCTGGAAATAATGAAGGGGTGGCAGGAAAAGACAAATTAACTTCTGCTATAAAAGAGTCCAATGAAACTGCTTGATTTCATTACTATTGCATATGTAATAATGATGGCTGAAAACTGAAGTAAAACAACCAAGTTCTGTGGATTTGGGCATGAGTGGCACAGAAAGGCATATAAATACAATTCTGAAGGAAGATGATATTGAAATGCAGATACATTCAAAGCAAGATTGATATCATAGTTTGGAGTTAATTAACTGAACTCCAATTGTGTACAAACCAAATTTTAAGATATAATCAAAACACGTAAATGCTACTGTTTCTGAATCTGCTGTGGCACCATGCTGACTATCTTCTTTCCTTAATTCCATGCTCTGCTTCATTATAAAAACCCAAGGAGGTTATCATGCATTTGGCCCCATGATGAGGTTAACAGAGACATCACTAAATGCAGGCAGTTGAATATTTCTGAAAAACTCAGGCTAAAGCAGAACACTTGACTGCATCCTTAAGACCCTTGGAGAAACATTCCAAGTGTTTTGGCAGCATCAGTGCCACAATTCAGATGTCTAGCTTGGCGTCACAGCTCCTGGAAAATGTTTAGAAGCTGCCTAGAAAAAGATGGCTCGAAAAGCTGATATGTGATAGTCTTTGATTTTCTTTCAACTCTGTGGGCTCGGTCTGGGACACAGCCAAGGGGATTCCAAGTTCCAAGAAGCTATTTATAGAATTTGTCTTCATTTAGGTATCTGTTTATCCATCTTAATTCCCAAGAAGCACAAAGCCATCAAAGGAAGGCAGCAAGAATTCCAAGTTACTGGCCCCTCCTCCCCTTCCCACTGCCTCTTCTAAGGGAGGGGAATATGGTGGAAGGAGTGCCTCCTCCATTATACTGACACTCACTAGCCTCCTCCATTATACTGACACTCATTAGCCTCCTCCGTTATACTGACACTCACTAGCCTCCTCCGTTATACTGACACTCACTAGCCTCCTCCGTTATACTGACACTCACTAGCCTCCTCCATTATACTGACACTCATTAGCCTCCTCCGTTATACTGACACTCACTAGCATTCATGCTCTGTGCACCTTTCCTATGCAGCTTCTAGAGGCATGGCGGTTCCCTCAACCTCATCAGACAGTATGGGATGAGCTGTCAGCCCCGTGAAGACCTCTCTGCTCTTTGTTTAGTAAATGCACCTCCGAGGTGGTCCTCTTTCTGATTTAGATGCAAGTGATTCTGTGGGCTCCTGAGCTTGGATAACGCCCCACCCAACCAGAAATGAGGCTCAGCAAATCTGCAAGGAGAGAACACTTTTCATAGCAGGGTATCCAGCCCAGGTCACAGCAATTTGATTCCAGCTCGGCCCTGACCTCTCCTGGCCTCTTTCTGATAACCAGAATGTCAATGAGTCTTTTGACTCTATTCCCCGCCCCTCAAAGGGCCTGGAGTCCCGGTCAGAAGGCCCAAGCCTGTGGCAGTGCTCCTACTGCTGGTTACTGATTTCACCTGTTATTTTCTCTTTTTATTTAATATAAAGGGACTTTTTGTCATTGTTGCTGACTTGTTATTTTATTTGCAATCAATCTGATGACCTTATTCCATTCATCGCAAGTCTTCAACCCCATGTCAGCTCTGGGATTGAAGAAACCATAGAATAAACTTTTTTTTTTTTTGGAGTCACACCCAGTGGTGCTCAGGGGTTACTCCTGGCTCTTCGCTCAGGAATTACTCCTGGCAGTGCTCAGGGGACCATATGGGATGCCGGGGATCGAACCCGGGTCAGTCGCATGCAAGGCAAATGCCCTACCCACTGGACTTTCACACCAACCCCAATAAACATTTCTGAGAACACATTTTTGTTGTTTGCTGCTGACCAATCAGTCATGACCAATCCACGACTATTACTATTTTTGATGTTCCAATTCTAGATCATGACTGTAAATTTTCTTCTGATCAGACCGCTTCCCCATAAATAATAAAGATAGATAGATAGATAGATAGATAGATAGATAGATAGATAGATAGATAGATAGATAGATAGATAGATAGATAGATAGATAGATAGATAGATAGATAGATAGATAGATAGATAGATATGCCCCAGCTGATTTCTGGGTTCTCCCTTCCACTATCCTGGAAATTCCAGAAGTTTCTATCTCTTTTATCCCTGTTTGATGCTATACATTTTAATTAATTGATTTATTGTAATTTAGATCAACACTTCTCAAACAGGGCCATATGGTACCCATGGAAACCGAACATCCCAAGGGGCCAGAGCACTGAAAATTGTGTAAATGGATCATAGTACAAGGCTAGGGACTAGACAGTTAAGACCCCGGGGCCACAGGAAGAAAACAGCAGAAGGGAGTCATGGGCAGAAAAAGGTTAATGAAAAACAAAACTGGTTCAGATAATATGACTATGGCAGTATAGCAAATAGGGTTTGCTTTGCATAAGACCTGCCTTGCATAAGACTAATTCAGGTTGAATTCCTGGTATCAGGTATGGTGTCCTGAGCCCCACCAGAAGTGATCCCTGAGCACAAAGCCATGAGTAAGCCCTGAGCACTACTGAGTATGAACCAGAGCCCCTCCCACCAAATCGTTACTATACCTTCACCACCAAAGTGTCTCAAACCCTCTACCACTGCCCTTGTGTTACTTTTAGCCCACCTATTCCTTCACCTTCCCACCACATTACTTAGTAAAGGTCAAAAGTTTGTCATTATTCAATACCGTCAATTCTCTTGCTCAGTTTCTCTATTTACAACAAATAAAGTGAGAACACCTGGAAATTATTTCCCCTCTGAGTTTACTTAACATGACAGCCCCTCTGACTCATCTTACTTAACATGACACCCTCTCATGGCACCATACTACACCACATGACAAATTTCATCTTTCCTTATTTTTATTTTGGGGACCACACTCATAGGTGCTCAGAGGCTACTTGCCCTCATGGTGCTTGAGGGACATGCGGTGCCAGGTACTAAATCTAGGCTCCCACATGCCAAACATGTGCTTTGGACCATTAAGCTTTCTCATTAGCCTCTGATTTCATCTTTTCTTAAAAGCTACATGAAAATAAAGAACCTGCCATGGAGGCAGGCAGGGGGAGTGGGGAGGGAACCGGGGACGTTGGTTGTGGGAGATGGGCACTGGTGGAGGGATGGGTGCTGGAACACTGTATGACCAAAACCCAAATATGAACTTCTTAATTGTATATCTTTGGAATTGTATATCTCACGGTGGTATAATAAAATACTTTAAAAAAATAAAAGCTACATAATATTCCACTGTGTGTATATACCACAATTTTATTATACATTAAACTGTTGTTGTGCATTTATTTTGTTTCAGGGCTGGAAGTGAGTACTTGTCTTACATGCAACTAACCTTGGTTTGATTCCTGGCACCTTATATGGTCTCCCTGAGTGCACAGCCAGCAATAAGTCCCAAATACTTACTCTCCACTAAGAAAAATAAATCCCATAGTATTTGTTTCCATATCCTGAGATATTCTAGAGCCCTTTGATACTATACTTCTAGGACTTGTTCAAACCAGCATTTTTCACAGCACCTGAATTAGGCTATGTTCTCCCAGATTCCAGCCCATCTTGCGTTATTAACCTGTCCACAATAACCACCACCACACAACCATCCTGCTTTCATACTCAGCCTAGGCTACTTTAAAGTTTGGCTATAAATGGTCTGAGTCCTCAAGGTTCACTCTTCATCTCCTACTCATCACCATAGACACTGACCAGTTGTTTGTAGGAAATCTTAGGGTTCTAAAATGTCATTCTTCCCTCCAAGGCAATAAGAATGCCCTGGTAAAGTGCCATCTCCTCTAACAATAAATGGAAATAGTATCGGACAGGACATTTCTGACAGTGCTTAAGAAATAAGCTGTCATTGCAACTGGAGGGCACAATTTGCATGAGGGAGGCCCAAATTTGATCCCCAACACTTTTATTGCTTTACACATGGCCAATCTGGGCTCATTTACCAGAATACCATATGGTCCAGTGAGCCTTGCCAGGAGTGATCTCTCAGCGTGGAGCCAGGGGTGAGCTCTGAACACCACCAGGTGTGGTCCCCAAACCAAAATAAATAAACAGGTCTGTAGAAATCAGCACCAGCAATTCTTCCAGGTTTAAAAATTGCATTTAGAGAAAATACACAGATACGGTTTGATGACAGAACTTCATTTCAGGTGCGAAGTCTGCATACGTGGTCCTGTAGCTATGTACAATACTACATAAAGGTTCCCTGCGACAAAATCTCAGATAAGCAGGAACAATTTCAGGATCAACTGGTGATACTCAAGACCAAAGAGTAGACTGCACATGAGCCATTCATTTGCCAAATGTGGAGTGACTAGGGATTACTCACTCACATGGACTCGCCCCAGATCTGACTTCAAACCAGGACTCAGTTACTTGGTCCAGGCAAGTTGGTAACCCCTGAGTTAGTATTTCCTCACACATAAAATAGGGATAACAATCTTACGTCTCAACAAACTATCCATATTCCCATGGCATTTGTGCAAAGCACTTACCATAATGTACATATTAAATACCCAATAAACAGCAGTTGATGTAGATGTCTACTGACATCTACTAAGACTCACAGACATGGGGCAGAGCTGCTACTTGCTCTCCCTGTGCCCAGCCACTCACGAGGTGCCCAGGAGGGATGGCGGGTTCTAGCCCTGGCCAGCCACCCCAGCAGAGCCTTGCAACAAGCCAGACGACCCCCCCCCACTCCATGAGGGCCTCCATTTTCCACATCCAGACTTCTCTCTCGTCAGAACTTCACCCAGCATACCAGCCTATCACAGCCTGGCTCGCGCGGCCGCACGGTTCATCAATAAATACTGGATTTTGAGATGACTACTAGAGTATGCTACCCACACGACAGAGCCTGGCAAGCTACCCGTGTTGTATTTGATATGCCAAATACCAGTAACAATTATAGACCTCATTCCGAATGGATTGAGGCTCTTTATGTTCCTGGAGCAAGCAGATGCCCTTGGACTCTACTAGCATGAGACAGGACATATGGAGATGTTACTGGGGCCCGCCGAGCAAATCGATGATGAACAGGGAAGACAGTGATACAGTGATGCAGACAGTAGTTTCCAGATACAAATGCCCTGAAGTATGCTTCTCTCATGCAAAGGTTTATTTACGTTGATTCTCATCCTCTATTCAAATCAATAAGCCTCACTCTGGTGTGTAGGAGACGCTGGGTAACAATCTGATGGTAAACACAGCCTTTCTGCCTGGCAGTCTTCCCCAAGAGCACGCTCCGCACTAGCAGGCAATGGGAACTCTGAGCCACTCCAGACTGAATTCTCAGTTCTCCCTAAAAATAAGCTCTCAGGCTGAGTCACCCCTTTATTCCCATGCTCCTTTGAAAGTTGAACAGGATGTCACAATGTCCAGAAATAGCCTCTACATTCCAACTCTAAGCTGGCTTCCATTATTGGTTCTAAGGTTTTTAACAAAAGTTGCTTCTTCTGGGTTTCAATATAAAAGTAATAATTTAAGCAATTGTAACTATTAAAGGTGACACCAGTCAGAAGGTATGAAGAAACCATCAGGAAATTATCAGCACTGGCAGTTCTGGGGCCCTAGGCAGGCTCTCAGGACCCTACTTCATCTTGGCTCCACTCTGCTACCAGATAACTCTGGGCCTTCATTGGCTCCCACTTAGGGGACCCAGTTGCAGCCACTCTGATGGCTTGGCGCCTCCTGTTCTTCTACTCCATTCATTCCTCCATGGGCTCAGCTCACACCCATCTCCGTCTCCTTTCCTGATACTGTTTTGTTCCATCACAAGTCTTGTGCCTCTGCCCTTCTGCAGCTCCAACCTAAAGCCTGAAACACGGAATTCTCCCCTTGACCACCCTCCCCAGGCCTGGGCTACTTTGTGCTCTCCTGTGTGGAGAGGTTTAGCACTGTACCCTGGTCTCTGCTATGAGCAGAAATCACAGTGTTTTCCTATCACAACTGTAAGTATCAGAAAACCTGAAATACCATTATAGGAACCACCATTTGAAATGAGAATTTGCATTACAGTGGCCATGGGACTTTAGTTAGTACAATAATAAAGACATGGTTGTGACTTATTGCAACTTAAGACTTTGAGAACTGTATTTCAGTATCACTTGGCTTTTTTTTATCTAGTGTCCTTTATATTTTGCATTTAAGTATCATATGGAGTCCACCAGGCAGACTCCAAGAAATCAACCAGGTTAAAGTTTTGCTTAACGTGAAAAATCCTTAGCAAATTTTGCTAACATCATTGAAAAAAAAAGGTTGTGAAATTATAGTCAAGATGGTCTGGAGAAGGTTAAAACTGGGAAATGATGAAAATGACAGTTTTGTTTCTGGAAGCTTCTAATCAAGCGGTGAGGAAATGCAGCACGCATCACTCTTGGCCCCTCTGCCTACCGTGTATTCCCATCAAACCAACCAGAACACCTCTCCACACCGTAAGGCAGCTCAGAGGATTGGGGAAAGATGCACCTGAGCCTCCTTTTTTTGGAAACTGACAAACACATGAGCCACAATGAACCCTAAGAATTGTACCCAAAAGGAGCAGTCACCACCCTAATAGAGGGGCTGCAATGAGTCTGCCTAAAGTGAATTCTTGGAGAGATAGTAGGTATCATTGTATCACTGTCTTCCCGTTCATCATTGATTTGCTTGAACAGGTACCAGTAACATCTCCATATGTCCTGTCTCTTGCCAGTAGAGCCCAAGAGCATCTGCTCACTCCAGGAACATGAAGAGCCTCAAACCATTCCATCAGGTCATGGGAATGAGGTCGATAATTGTTACTGGTATTTGGCATATCAAATATGACACGGGTAGCTTGCCAGGCTCTGCCGTGCGGGTGGCATACTCTTGTAGTCACCTGTAAATCCAGCATTTATTGATGAAAAAAAATAAAACATCATCTGCAAATCAATCGACATGATACATCATATCAATAAGAGAAAAAATAAAAACTATATGATCATATCAATAGATGCAGAGAAAGCATTTGACAAGATCCAGCACATGTTCATGATAAAAACGATCATGATCATTTTTTTTTAACATGATAGTAGGTAATCAGACACTATTCACCCACTGTCTGTCTATAGTCTTCCCTGGCGTCCTTACCCCCGACCCTAAGTGTAGCTTCAGTGACCTCCCAAGACAGGGCCTGGATGGCTACTGGCCGTCACAAGAGACGGAAACCACTCTCCATGCCAGACTGGAGCCATCACTCCTTCTGATGAAATACCCCCATGCTCTGATTAGAGACTCTGGAAAATAAAACCTCCAAAACGGGAAGAAATAAACCCCTCATGCTGAAAGCATGGAAAATACATTTGGTGAGGTCATCCTTACGTTATACTTTGTCAGTGGTTCTCAAAGTGGGTTACATCTCAGAATGTTTGGCAAGGTCCAGACCTTTAACCAGTTTAAAACAACAACAACAACAACAACAACTTAAAAACCTGGTTCATCTCCTGAGGAGATAAAGATCTGATCCAAAATGCCAACAACGCCACCATTCAGAAATCCTACAGGACTCGGCCTTCTTTCCCATTCTCCAAACAGCTGCTGGGGTCAGGAAAGGGGACAGATGAGAGTGAGCAGAAGCGGCCCCTCTCCACACCAGTGCGCTCTCCAGCATGACCACAGGGCCAGCCCTAGTATTCAAATCGCCTCTAAACCTCATTTCACAATTACTCCTCTGCTATCTCCTACCCCCAATGCCAAACCTTGAGCAATTTGAAAATATTTACTAAGGCACCAAAGTCCCTTTGGAAATTTCCAAAGACAAATCTGGGGATGGGGTTGGGATCAAGAGAGGGGAGTAGGGAGGGCTGGAGCAAATGACAGGAAAGAGAAAAGAGCAGACTTAAGGACTGAGACCAAATGGCTCTAAGGTAGGTCAAGAGCTGTCATCTGACTGTCACTACATTTCCATGCCAAGGTATTGACCCCAGGGGTGGCAGGAAGTGAGTGCCGTTGCTGAAGGGCTAATGAATGACAGAGTCTGTCAGGCCGAGGTCACTCCTCTCTCACTCCCTGCCCAACTCAGGACTGTGCCCAGGGTGTGCTGTAACTCCCAACGCTTTACCAGAGGATCCCTCACCCAGGGACAGGGGAATGAGCATTCTGGCAATTCCCAGGAACGAAGGAAAAAGTGCTATCCTGGATCATCTTAGACTCTGCCATCCGACAGGATTTAATATAAAGGGGTTTAAATACAATGACTTATTTTCAGATGAGTCACTCCTTTACCTATAAGAGATGAGATTTTTCTGGCTTTCAAAAGAAAACAGCATGAGTTGGCTTGAACATCAAGACTGTAACAAGCAAAATTCTACAGTGGCAGAACTCACATGTGGGCTCTTTAGTAAATATAAACCTCTCACCATGGTAGAACAGGAAACAGAGAAGGGGTGTCTGCGGTGTTTTATTGATTCAGACTGTCAGCAAGCTGCAAGCAACAGTTCTTCTCTAGCTAAAATGCCGGGTGTTTTTGCCATTCCTACAACCACAGAAGACATGCCATCCATAGCAGGGTTGGTGACTTTTTAAATAAAAGACCAGATGATAAATATTTTAGCCTTTGAGGACCATATGGTATCTGACTTCCTGCTACAGAACCAAGTTAGTAACAGACCCACAACTAAGTGAACTGGTATGGCTGTGCTCTGATAAGACATCATTTGTGCACACTGACAGTAAACTTTGCATGATTTTTACATCTTGAAATATTCTTCATAATATTTTGCCAACTACATAAAAATGTAATAACTATCTACTAGTCACATAGGGGGTGATACACCCAGCTGTGCTCAAGACTCACTCCTGACTCTGTGCTCAGGGATCACTCCTGAGGGGGTTGCAGGGCACCATATGTAGTGCCTGGGGATCAAATCCAAGTCAGCTATGTGCAAGCCAGGAATTCTACAGCTCAAGCCACCTCTGGTTCATTGGCTATGGTTTGCTAGTCTACAAAGAAAACTGAAATTTCCAATTCTTTTCTTTATTCTGAAAACTCTATAGAAAATTGATTTTCTCATCTTGTCTCAATGTGATTTTGAGGTCACACTGATCACACTAGTAAAACTGATGGATGTGAAAACAAAACAAAGAAATGAACCACCAAGAAAAAACAGGAAGGGAGGGAGGGAGGGAGGGAGGGAAGGAGGGAGGGAGGGAGGGAGGGAGGAAGGGAAGGAAGGAAGGAAGGAAGGAAGGGAAAGAAGGAAGGAAGAGAAAGAAGAAAGAAAGAAAGAAAGAAAGAAAGAAAGAAAGAAAGAAAGAAAGAAAGAAAGAAAGAAAGAAAGAAAGAAAGAAAGAAAGAAAGAAAGAAAGAAAGAAAGAAAGAAAGAAAGACAGAAAGACAGAAAGACAGAAAGACAGAAAGACAGAAAGAAAGAAAGAAAGAAAGAAAGAAAGAAAGAAAGAAAGAAAGAAAGAAAGAAAGAAAGAAAGAAAGAAAGAAAGAAAGAAAGAAAGAAAGAAAGAAAGAAAGAAAAGAGAGAAAGAAAAGAGAGAGAAAGAGAGAGAAAGAGAGAAAGAAAGAGAGAAAGAGAAAGAAAGAAAAAGGAAGGAAGGGAGAAAGAAAGAAAGAAAGAAAGAAAGAAAGAAAGAAAGAAAGAAAGAAAGAAAGAAAGAAAGAAAGAAAGAAAGAAAGAAAGTTATCACAGTGTTGAAGTGAGTTCTCAGTGGTTTTGTGACTCTTAACTCTTAATTCTACTAGTTTAAGCTCAGACAGGCAAGCTAGCTAGCAAGCAAGCAAGCAAGCAAGCAAGCAAGCAAGCAAGCAAGCAAGCAAGCAAGCAGGCAAGCAAGCAAGCACCACGGCACCCTTCATCAAAATATCCAGGCTGGGTAGCAGTGTGATTCACGGTGCTCACTGCACTACAAATACAGGCTTTGCTGAGGGCCCACATTCCAGCGGTATTTTTAAGTTCATCCAGTGTGAACAATCTCTTTTGTTTAGTCTTTGCAGTTTTATATTATTCAATGTTGGAGCCAAGGAAGGGGGATGGGGCAGTCTGAAGTTTCTGAAATCTAATTGTCCTCTTCCTTCACACACCCATTAGGACATTTCTAATTCTCCAGACAGGTTCTATCTAAAGGTTCAGAAAATGTTTCTAAAAGACACATAAATATAGAAATTGGAAAGATAGTACCGGGGTTAAAGTGATTGCCTAGCATGTGGCTGATTCTGTTTGGTCTCTGATTCTGTATATATTTTCCCAGAGCATTACCAGGAGTGATCCCCTGGGCACAGAGTCAGAAGTTGGACCTAAGAACTGCCAAGTGTGGGCCCCCTCCACAAAAAAAAAGGCAAAATCCACATTAATAGACTGAGGAATGAGTCTTTTCCTTCCAACACAGGCCCAACTGCCCTACAATGTGCTACTGTTTTAATCCAGTGAGTAATTTTATATTCATAATGGAAGAAGTCCAAACAAGGGTCTAGAGAAAGTGGAATCTGAATTTAGTTATGATCTACATTACATGTTACAGCATGTATGGGAATGGCATGAGCTTGTACATGAAATATAGAACTCCCAGTTAAATCTAAAAATCAGAGCACACAGCTTCTGGTACACTCCTACTATGGCTTTGCAATAATGGGGGCATTCCAAAGTTTTAGTTGCTAAATGTATCACTGCTAAGTGGATCAGTGGAGATGCCAGCCTGGAGCAGAAGGCATTTATGGTGAAGGGTGAAGGTGGGGAGCAAGAATGAGGTCTAAGTATGGGTATTTTCATTATGAAACAATTACCCACCAAGGGATCCCAGTTCCCTGCTCTGCTGAACACACCCACTCCTGATTCTTGTATTCATGGAGCAAGTCGTGGGGCAAGGTAAGACCAGGCAGGATGACTAACACCCCTGTTTGAGGAAATTTATTTATATGTTCATTTATTTGAAGTAAAGCTGCTTTCTTTAGAAAATGTGTGTGTGTGTGTATGTGTGTGTGTATGTGTGTGTGACAGAGAGAGGGGGGAGAGAGAGAGAGACTCACGAGAGAACTTGAGGCTCTTCAGAAACGAGAGTCCTGTGTTTGAGACAGAATATTTAAAAAATTGTCTTTGGTGGAGAATTCAGGACCTGTTAAACTGTCCTGTACCTGGATTGTACTGCTGAGCACACAAATCTACACGTGTGAAAATTCAGAGAAGGGTGCATCAAAGTCACTTTCTGTGACCTCTTGCTCTCTAAGAATTCCATATGAGTTCCCGTCAACCAGAGAGCTCTCATGTTCACCAACCACGACTCTGCCCCGCGACTATAGTTTTCTTATAGGGTCCCTTGTCCAGGGGCCCTTGATTGCATCATGAATGAACTTCTGGAGGTCTGCACCACTCATTTTCCCAACACCTCACCTACTTCAAGATAACACCCACCCATCACCCTCTCACATTGCAGCTTTACAATTAAATCAAATACACTGTGAAAAAGAAGGAAAAAAAACTGGTAGCTAAGAATGGGGGCTGAGAGGGGGACTGGAATGAGAAATAAATCCGGCCCACAGTGTGTAAAAATCTCCTTATGTTTAGTTTGGCCCACACAGTGTTTAAATCGTGAACACTGAAACATCAACAGACTTCCTTCAAAAGCTGACTACCAGGCTCTCTTGAAGAAAACAGAGGTCCTGGATGTGTCTGCCCACAAACTACCCCTCAGCATGGGCTAAGCGGACCTGCCTTCTGAGGAGCCCACCCTCGGTCAGTCATGGGCACCATGGTGCCAAGAGCTCAGTCACCAAATCCCCCAGGCACTTGGGCTCATCTGGGTCAGTGAGAATCTAATGTAAGGCAAGCCATAGGATGTCTGGCACACAGGGAGCTCACAGAGAAAGAGTTAATCCCCCCCTCCCATTCCATAAGAAGCTACAGGAGAAAGTTATCGTCTGTTTTCTGAGCTCTGGGGGTACTCAGTCTCCCTGTAGAGACCTGCCACACTCCTCTCTACGGATCCAGGATCAGAACCAAAGAAGTAGAGGGACCAGAACTACAGTACAGTGGATAGAGCACTTGCTCTGCATGTGGCCCACCCGAGTTCAATCCCGGCACCCCATATGGTCACCCATGCCTTCCAGGTGTGATCCCTGAGCACAGAGCCAGGAGTAAGTTCTATGTACTGCCAACTGGAGCAAAAAAAAAAAAAAAAGACTCCCATCCCTGCGCCAAGAAAAGTGAGGAAGTGCTGGAATCCTACCGAAGTAGGAGCCCTGACAAGACAGAGGTGAGGTGGGATGAGGAGACAGGCGGGTTACTGAGCACTTGAGACTACTTTTACCTTCGCCTTCTCTGCTCCCCATTCTCAGAGCCAGTACCTGCTCTTCGTCCCCCCCATCAGATCCAATCCAGATGTGCAATGTACCACGTGTCCTCCCATGCCAGTAAGGATGGGGCTGACCAGGCTACTAGAAGCTTATTTTAAGGAGTTGGGAGAATGAGCCCACATATTCTCTGGCCAGCCTCCAGGGCCTGCTCTGCCTCGGACCCTGCCCACTAGATTTAACCAATGCTTTTCAATCTCCTTTGCATTGCATTGTGAGTTCTCTTTCATACACAGCAACAAATTTTGGACACACAGATTTAGGCTTCCCAGTTCATGAAAGCTGCCTCTCTTTCTTCTGGAAAAGAAAAATGGGGTGCATATGTGCTGGGCTCCCCACTACCCTACAGTGTGTCTTTGCTTGCCTGATAAGGCAGCGCTTCCTTTAGGGTCACCTGAGTTGGTTTCAGCTCTTCATAATTCTTTTATTTAGTCATAGCTCACCCCATTCCCTCCAACTTTACAGAGACATGACTGACAAGTGAAAATTATGTAAATTGTGGTATACAACGGTAATATATATATATGTATGTAAAACAAGAACACAATAAAGCTAATTTATATCTCTGTCATTTCTCATTTATTTATTACTTCATCATTCTTATTTTTGCTTTTATGAGGCACACCTTGCAATGCTCAGGGCTTACTCCTGGTTCTGTGCTTAGGGATCACGCCCGTCAGTGCTCACGGAGCCACACACAGTGCTGGGAGTCAAACCAGGGTTGGTTGTGTGCAAGCCTGAACCCTTGTACTGTCTCTCCAGTTCTGCCTGCAGTTTTTCACGTGTGTTAACATATGATATATATTTTCAGAAATTTCAAGTGCATTTTACGGTTTATTAACTACAAATGTACGTTCTATACATTTGGTCTTTAAGCTTAGCTTACCCCTTTATTCTGTTTGTTTGTTTAGGGGTCCACACCCAGCAGTGCTCAGGGCTACCACACACTAGGCTCAGTGGGTCACCATCACATATGTGATGTCTCATCAACTGCAATGTATTAAGCAACATATGTTGTCAAGCGTAACATTTTCTTTATCTGTTCTGAGCCTGTCATAGATACTCGTGTTGTTTCTATATTTGGGGCTACCATGAATAATCCTAAAATAAACACTGAATGTACAAATACCGCCAAGACAGCGATTTTATTTCTTTTGGTAACATACCCAGAAACTGAATTAAGAGATAATATAGTGCTTATTTTATCTATCTATCTATCTATCTATCTATCTATCTATCTATCTATCTATCTATCTATCTCTATCTATCTATCTATCTATCTATCTATCTCTCTCTCTCTCTCTCTCTCTATCTATCTATCTATCTATCTATCTATCTATCTATCTATCTATCTATCTATCTATCTATCTATCTATCTATCTATCTATCTATCGTCACCATGAATCACAAAATTCCTAGAGGAACAGCTATGCTTTTCCCCAACTTTTTAAAGAAGCCTATATGTCCCGTAGTCCCATCAGGGCATAGAAATTTTCTAATCATTTTCCACCCTATGAGAGCAGGCAAGAGAAATCAGCCCAAGCTGAGAAGTGAGGTCAAAGACACTCACTGTTTAAAACCAACCAGGACTTGGGAGAGCCACAGATTTTCCTGTAGACCCCGTCTCTATCATGTCACGCAGAGGACACAGACTGCCACAGCTGCTCAAAAACTCCCGTGTGGTTTATTGGTCTCCGAGTTGTTGTTATCACCAAACTCAGAGAAAGAAGATCCCTGCCTTACAACCAAAGGGGTTAAGCTTTTAAGCATATGTTTTTCTGTTAAGAAAAACATTTTTTGTAACCCTCGAAGTCTTAGGTTTCAGCCCTGACTTTAAAAATAAAGTGACTACACAGATGACTGGTTATAATTTAGAAGAAGGGGGAGGATGGGAATTTCCCACCCACCAAGAACAGTAAGCAAGCAAACCAGTATAACTCAGCAAAAACAAAAGTACCGTAGGGTTTTACCCTTAAAACCATGTGGCTTGTGCAGAAGCCAGAGGCCTTGAAACCATGTGGAAGTGCAGCATGTCAGAGGCTGTGCGCCCAATGAAACACACTGCCTAGGGGTGGGTGGGGGTGGGGGTGAATGACGGCCCAGGGCCGCCCATCTATGGCTAAGGCTTTTATCTTGAGCTGGAACAGAGGCTTTTCTTCCCCTTCCTAAGGGAGGGGGGCGACTTCCCTGGTCCCTTCCTCTAATTAAACTCATGACGCAACAGAAGTACTAGATTCCCAAACTCATTTGTCTAGTTTCCCTCTTTTCTAAGAAAAAAAATTACTCAGCAACATCCTGGAAAACACCTCTTACAGCAAACAAAAAAGCACCCCTCAATTGTACCTGAAGCTCCCCCCCACATCGTCCCAGTGCACCCCTCTCCCCAGAAATGGGAGTATGACTCGTTTTTGAGTAAGACTGCTTCAGAGGAATTGATACCAGAGACAACGACTAACCTCAAGTATTTTTAATAGATGTTCAAACGTTATACAAATAAGCTCCCGACTTGTCTCTGCCTGTCTAGCCCCCTGCTCTGTATATTTAGTAAATCTCCTTTCAAACATCTTAATTCGACAGGAGGCTAATGAAAAAGACTGACATAATAATTAACCAAGGACACACGTAGCTCCAACATGCACCACCCCGTGCCTCAGCTTCTTCAAGCATTTCCTGCTAACATGAGCCTCAGCTGTGTAGGATTCACCCAAACGCACCACGCCCATCAGTGAATTTTCCTCTACAAAGCACCTCTGCTGTGCGGCCATCCCCCCAAAGTCCACCCGTGTTTTCTTTAGGCCTCATCCTGTCCAGTGCAGCCTCTGTGTGTTGGGTGCATTGAGTGATAAAGGTCTGGGTGAGGATGAGTCCCTGTAGAAATAAAAGCTTGGCACCAGGAATGGTTGTTACAAATAAGAATGAGGGAAGCCTGCAGGGCAGCTTTGTGGGAACAAATGGCTCTTTGGTATACCGGTGGACAGACCATGCTTACGAACACACAGACTGGTTAGGACTGTTCGCCACCATTAGGGAAAGAAGCTCAGTTGCTGTTTATCTGGTCTCCTACTGAGCTGCCTACATGAGAAGCAGCAGCATTCAGAACCAGGCTTGCAGGCTGGAGGGGCTGCCGTAGGCTTTACTGACAGATCTGCCACTAGGCTTCGCCCTCGGTTGCAGCGCGTACCTGGCATCACACATCTCTCTCATATAGCTTCTGTTGCACAGGGTGTCTGTTCTACTGCTTAACTTCCTTCCCTCACTAAGACATCCCCAGACACCTCTCACGTGAATTCTGCAGCCCATAAGTTTTGACCAGTCAATCTCCAGCATAGCTTTTAGGCAGTTTTCTTCTAGAGACCAACTGATGATAACTTCTGAATAGGTTAAATTCCTCTCCATCAGCCACCAGACATGGGAGGCCCACAGGGTATCACTTTCCAGCTGGTCTATATTCTAGGCTCCTTCACTGATTAAAACCAAATTTGGTTCTACAGTTTCTTTCACCTCTTCTAATGTACACACCTCACAAACTCTTGGCCATCTCAGAAGCTGCATGTAGCATTTATCAAAACACGCTGGTCTTAATTATTGTTCTTCTACCACTTCCCTGGGGCTTCTCAAGGTATATTTCCCCAAAAAAAGTCCCCTGAGAACTGGTTTTGAAATGCAAATTCTCATCATTCTGAATCAAATGCTCAGGACTAAGGCCTAGTAATCTGTTTTAAAGAACTCTCCAAGTGATTCAAATGCACTAAAGTTTGAGAATAACTGTTCTTCACCCGCATTCTTCCCAGGCCTAGAGTGGTTGAAAACCATTGGTCTATTGCTTTGGTTAGACCTGCTGGTCTGAGGACCGGTGTGCAAGACAGGTACCACTTCCCAGGTTTAAAAGGGCTAAAGGATTATTTTACACCTTGTATGGCAAGAAACCTATGTCCAATAATAGTTGCTACTGTAATTGGAAGCCCTGGGCTCCTTGATCTTCCATCTTCTACTTGAGGCTGATACTAAAACAAATTCATCTCAACCTGACATGTGATCATCTCAGATTTGCTCATTTTGGGAACATATTCTTAAGGATTGCTCTACAATAACAAGAATTTCCCATGTAAAAGGTACTGATTGACTTTTAAATTGTTCTGTTAATTTTAAGCAAGCAATCAGCTCACTTCAAGTCAAAAGACTTGTAACTATGCACTACTTTTCCAATGATGCAAACACTTGGAAGCCACTGCATAAAGCCCTGGAGAAAAAATGCTTCCTGGCTTTGAAACGTTATGAAAGATCTGGGTGGAAGGGTGGGGTGGGGGTATTCTGGTACTCCTTCACTGCGCTCTTATGAAACCACGTAAGTGAATGCATAGGGAAAGCACATTATACAATTCAAAGCATCACTACATCTGGAGGTTACAAAAGGTTAACCTGTTGACCAAAGGATTTTTTGTGGTATCCATAACAATTGTTAAAAATCTTTAAACTAGTTAATACTATTCCTTTTAAAATGGAGATCTTCTTTTTAAAAAAAAACCAGATTTCTGGCTTTTCTTTAAAATTAGTTCATGTGACAGAGTAGGACTCACATACTCACATGGTATAAAATTAACTGTATCTGAACTGAGAAGGACCAGCTGTTGTGCAGGTCCTCACAATTTCCCCCATGAGGCTGTCTTCTTCATTTACGTTACATGCTAAGCCTCTGAGTCTTTTAAGTTTGCAACTCCTGTCCACTATAAACACTCTTCTTCTTTTATTGTTGCTGTTACAATCCTCATATTTTGGAAACTCATAAGTTACTAAATTCACCTAAAATTCCCAGTTTGGCAAAGTTTTTTGAGTTGAATAGAAATTACCTTTGACTATTTTTGTGTGTGTTCATGTTCTGTTTAAAGATGAATTTATGATTTGTTGATTCACTGACTATAATTAGAAAAGTTTCATGGAGTGCTTACTGTAATCTGGCTCTGAGCATTCCCCTAGGAGATCTTTTAAATAACCTTCAGAACAACTCTGTGAGATCCATGTCCCCATATTACAGATGAAGAAACCAAGTAACAGTGAGGGCTTACAGATACTAAGGGGGAAAGCCAGGATGCAAGCCAAAGCTGTCAGAGAGCAAAACCCAGTCTCCTAATTCACCACACTGTGTGAAGCATGGACAGCTCCTTGGAAAATCTGAGTTTCAGTGTCCACTGTCTGTCTCAGTCAAGGCCACACCACTTGATAACCAACTCTTACTGCCACGTCATCCAGAATCCTCATAAGGGATCAAGGATGAAATCTGGGCAATTCCCAAGGGTAGTGGCCACAGAAATATATAAGAACATCTTCTGAACTCTGGCTTTCATCCATATATTGACCAATCAGAAGACACCAGCCCCTTACTTAGCTTTTTGAATGACAACTGCTCTAAGCACATTTGCCAGAGCAGCTGCTCTTTGTTGTAAGAAACTGACACCTGAAGCACTCAAAGACATAAATCATGGGAGAAGTTCCCCTTGCACATGTTTGTGTACTGCCTTCACTGGCAGCCCCAGACCCAGAAAAAAGCCTGAATGGGGCCAAAGTGCCACCAATCTGCTGGGGCCCGCAGACTCCACTATGAACTTTCCCATTGCAGCAATGTTTTAAGCCAAGTCTCGCCATATTTATTTCTCTACCACCCCTTCTCAGAATTAAAAAAAAATTACTCAAGGTAGAAGGAAAGTCCACCTTCTTTAAGCAAACAAAAGAAAAATCCCCCCAAGAGCATCCAAGGCTAAATCCACATTCCCTGGATCATCCCGGTGCCTCTTGCAGGCAGTATCGTCCATCCACTTGGGAACAAAACTATTCTAAGCAAACAACATTTTTTAAAGGTCATAACTTGGAATTTTAATAGCAGGGTATCATCTGTGTCCCTGAAATAAGAGAAGATAACAAATGAATGGCCAGGATCTTCCCGTCTTGAATCCTTGACGAACTTCCCTGTCACCTCACAAGATTCACAGAGAACATGTACAGGGGTTATCACACAAGAATCACAGTGTTCATTACTGTAGGGCTTAGGCCTCTCAACCCTCTCAATCCCTAACCTGGGCTTGGTGGATCACATATAAATCACAACAGGGACTTATGCCCAGGCAAAGCACGTCAAACCAAGTGACCCGGATCAAAAGAAGACAGATTAGTTGCTTAGGTCCCTAGTTCGAAAACTCCAATGCTGGTACTCAAGGCCTTATCTCTCTGGGGCATGAAAGGGTATTGGCAGGACAAACCCAAGGAAAAGCGAAAAGTATTTCTCTGTGTGTTCAGGGTAGAGCCAGTCTGACTGCAATAAACAGGATCAGGTGGCAGCTACACACCCTCTAACTGACCCCCTGGGTGATGGCATCAAGAAAAAGAAGAATCCATGGGGTCAGAGCGATAGCACAGTAGGTAGGGCGTTTGCCTTGCAAGTGACAGACACTGGGGTATGGTCCCTGGACTCCTGAGCCTACCAGGAGTAATTCCAGAGTGCAGAGCCAGGAGTAACACCTGAGCATTGCTGGATGTGACCCCTGCTATCCATGCCCCAAAATAAATAGACAAGATGAGTCCAAAGTGAGATTCCAAATGGTATATTCCAGAGAATCACATCCAGGCTCACATCCCTCTGGCTGCACCCCGATCCTCCTCACCCTAGGAATGTAATGGAGAAGGATCTTGAACATCCTTCCAAGGCCCTATGCACCGCTAACACAAGGGATCACAGTTTGAGACGCTGGAGTGCTATACCTCTTCCATATCTCACAGTAAACTTGGGTGCCTCAGTATATCTAATAGGAGGTGGTACAGATAATGAGATCTGCCCTGCACACCTCCAAACTAACATGCACAGATTTTAATACATTTTAAGGTGCTGTAAAAATGCAATTATCTTTTAATATTCCACAAATAGTTTCCCCCTAAATCAACCATGGTTAGAACTGGCATTTCATAGACATATTGCACACATTCTTACTGGACCCTGGTTCTGACCTAAGGCATTTTGATCATGACTCTAAGAGCTTATGCTCAAAATGGCTTTTACCTGTTATTTTCACATGTGCTCAAGGAACAGTATCCTACTCCTAGATGTACAGACAACAATATCTTCTTCCAAAGTGGGCTTTCAGGAAGACTGAGCAGCGGCTTCTTCCGAAAGAGCAGTTACTCATTCGATTAGAGTTTACACTGGATGTCTCCACTCACTCAAACACAGCTTGGAAGACTCTCAAAAGGATGTGGGGAGTCTGGGTTTGTCTCAACACTTCCCTAATTCACTCTGAGGTGGCTGGGATCATCTGCTCAGCACACTCATGGGAAAGGCATGAGATACTGGCACCATCTTGGAAGAGGTAGTTTGGGGTAGTGACCAATAGTGAGGATCCAGAGTCCAGCAGCATGACGTCAAATCCCGGCTCTAACACTATCCACTAGCCTCTCTGATATGGCTAAGACAGTGCTAACTCATGTGCTTATTGTTCAGAACCAGTGACCGAATGCTAGTTCATGTTTACCCCAGTCTTATTAGTAAGTCTGTGCCTTTAGCTACTAACTTCATCATGCTTTTGGCCTTCCCTACTCCAGATTAACCGTTGAGACAAATCAGCTAACAATAAACATAAATGTCATCTGCTAATGAGAGAAAGGTTACTGTGTTATTTTATATTGCATGTCACCCTCTCTACAAGACTTTCTCAAATACTAACTCTCTGGAGAACAGGGCCATAGACCCTTGAGGTTGCTTTACATGTCCCACCCATGTGTTTGCTCGCTCAGGAACTCCTGGCACTACACAGCAATGGTCTTTGTGCTTTCCTCTTTTCTCCCTTTGATTTTTAATGCTTGAAGGTTTGTTTGTTTATTAGTTTTCCTAAAAAAAAAAAAGAACTTCAGGTGCTAAAGCAATAGTACAGCAGGGAGGCCATTTGCTTATATACTGCCAACCCAGGTTTGATCTCTGGCATCCCATCTGGTCCACGAGTTTGCCAGGAGTAATTGCTGAGCAAAGAGCCAGGAATAATCCAGAAATCTAAAAAAATAAAATAAAATGGGGAAAAAAGAACTCCACACAATGCCCTCCTGAATAACGTTCCATAAATGGCTACTGAGCGAATGGCAATCTGAAGTCATTCTGGCGCTGAGGCATTCTGTATCTATTTCAGCTTTGGGTGTGTCCTGGGAGATGAATGGAGCACCCAGAAGCAGAGACTCTATGTAGTCAAAAACTTGGCAACAGGAGTTTTCTCCTTGATTCTCTGAACTTCATTGGGCGATTCAATTAAAATGCTGCACCTCTGAGTTAGTAGCTCCCTGAAAGGGAAATAAAATGCCACAGTATTTTATGTGATGTCGGGAACGGCCGAAGGGGTTCCCACAGTGTCGGGACAGAGGTTGTCTTCTACCTTCGAGGACGCCGGAGAACAGATAAAACTCAGTCCAGTGCAGTTCCAAAAAGGCTTTTAATAGTACAAAAGCTCTTCCACAGCACTCCAATATAATGAACAAACTTTAGCTCTGGTCCGAACTTAGACCATACAAAGGAGCCTAAGTCTCCCACCAAAGAGAGAGGCTCTCACCAGAGCTGAGTCCTACCCAGAAGGAGTAAAAGGCCAAAGAGCAAAAAGCCAAAAGCCAAAAGCTGAGGCCGAGGAGCCAAAAGCCGAAAGCTAAAAAGGCCCAAAAGGCAAAAGGTGAAGGGGCCTCAAGTCAGCCCCTTATATACACCAAAGTAATCCAACCGGGAGGGGCATGTCAACAAAGAACTCTAAACAGAGTGTAGTGCCACACCTTATTGCAGGTATAAACAAAGGTTATGCCAAGGACTAAGGAGATTATCTCTTATGTAAAACACTGGAGAGAGAGAGAGAGGGCTGATATAAAGTAATACATCTTAACTTCATGAACTTCATGTAATCTAGATGGTACCCACAAGGTCCTTATTATTATCTGCACCAGGGTGATTCTGAGTATCTTGTTCTCGTGTACTGAAAGGGTCACTCTCGCCTGCTTAGAGCAAACTAGTATGATCCTTCCTATAGTCTTCCTATAATCTCAGCGTAGCCAGGGTGGTAGTCTCCTGGTAAATTCTAACTGTCCCACGCTGGAGGCAGTGGGTATAAAGAGGAGCTGTGCCCAATCTAGAAAACATAGAAGTCTTAGTAGATGTATAAGTCAGAAGTTATTCAATCAAGGTGACTTCTGTAACTGCCACACCCTCTAGTAGTGATTACATAGAAGAGAAGTCTCATTAGAATGAACCTTGACTTAAGTAGATTAAGCTGGGAGTGGGCAAAACAACAAAACTCCCAGAATAGCTAAACCTGTCCTCCAACAACGTGACAAATAGGACATGATCACACAACATCCGTCCCTTTTAGAACTTTAGTGGGAAAAGGGTAAATTCCTCCTGCTGGTGGCTGACACTTGGGAACACTGATTTGGGTGCTTCCAGTGGCTTCTACAGGAAGCACTCAGCAAGTACCTGCTGAAAGAACAATGGATGGCCCTCGAGGGACCCCTCTATGCCTTTGTAGGCAGCAGCAAGGGCATTGGGCAGAGTGGACGGGAAAGAAACAGACTCAGACTCACTCGGCTTCACAGATGTCACCACGCAGGAAGACACAGCAGTATAGACAAGAACCGGGGATTCTGCCTCCAGACCGTCTGCAGGTCCCTATACGCCAGCTGTATCAGCTGCATCACACCTCAACCTTACAACCAAGCCAGGAACACATTGTACAGGTGAGCAGCCAGGTTAGCCTGCCTCACAGTTTACAGGCTGGAACACCCAGGACCTGTTCTGCCTCTTTGAGAATAGGGAGGGTCTGTCCTTTTCCTCTTACATGTTCAGAGACACGTTGGGACTGCCAGATTCTAGGGGCAAGCTGGCGAGTTCCTTGGTCCCTGGAGAATTCCAGGAAGATGACGGAGAATAGCGGGGCTTACCGGATTTGGAAGGCATGCTCTAGGCTAGGGTGGCATAAATTATCCTCTCATGTGATCATAAATCCCTGCCCCCATTGCCCCTAACTTCTAATTCTCCCTAATTCATTCTCCTTCTCTTGGTGTCTCTGTTTCTGTGTCTCTAACACACTTGCAAGCACACACTCACTCACTGTTATTCTTTTTCTTTTTGCTTTTCGGGTCACACCCAGCAATGCTCAGGGGTTACTCCTGGCTCTGCACTCAGGAATTACTCTTGGTGGTGCTCAGGGACCATATGGGATACTGGGGATCGGGGCCGGGTTAGCCACATGTAAGGGAAATACCCTCCCTACCCACTGTACTATCATTCCGGCCCCACTTGCTGTTATTATTATTCTTATTCTTTTCTCACACAAAGAGTGTTATCACTTTTTAAACCTGCCCTGGGTAAATAATGGCATATATATTCACTGATGCTGGCACATTCACAAGAATCAACACCTTCTCAGCGACACAGTTGTGCTAAACTCAATTCTACAAGTAGTCAGACATGAGAAGTTGGGGTTTACTCTCCCCCATACACTCAAGGGAATTCCAAAAGATTGGCTAGATCACTCTTGAAAATCCACTTGGCCTCTGTGGCATTTCTGAGCCCCACTTGGAAAGGAGTAGCCCCTGTGTTAACTGCTCCTGGCTCTCCTTGTTCAGAAAGCAAGTCCTTTCATGGGGCTCAGCTGTTGCTCAGCCGTCCAGTAAAGCTGGTCCTGGAAAGGCAGAAAATGTGACAACTGTTGCAAAGCTGCAGCAGAGCAGCCTATGAGAGCACACGAGCATTTTCTGGAGCAGTCACTTCACGAACAGTTAAAGCAGCCTATTATTCAGTTTATATAAAACACCCACCAGCTCCATGGCACCACTGACTGAATATCTCCATTCTCTGCTAACACACTGGCCACACTGCCGGCCGGCCACTATTTTAAGAAGCCATAAACAACTTCATTAACCATCGAAAGACACATCCATGGCCAAGAAGAAAGGAAAAGGGGTGGAGCTGGGGGAACCAGCCCCCTGAGTTCTAGGGACCAATTTTCAACACTGTAGCCATAACAATTCAACATTGCCAACAAATGTCTCTCTCACTCCAGGGGTTGCAGTTCCATTTAAGATTTGAAGAGTTTGATAAAGAGAATCTCTTAGCCACAGAACCCACATCAAATACTTCTGTTCCCAAAAGGCGGCTGCTTGAATTTCCCAATGAATCTGTCCAAACGCTTTTGAAAACACTTTAATATAGTCTGTGCCCAGAACATTACACAGTATATCTCAATACGTTTATGTGTTTCCAAAGGACTCCCGGACCCCCCCCTGCCAAAAAAGAAAAAAAAAAAAAAAAAAAAAAGAAAAAAAATGCCTAGAGATTCTTCTACGCCAATATGTAAACAGACCTTCTCTTTTAATTGTTTTTATTTCATACAGCAGAGCTAATCATTCCTTCATCTGCACAGGAAATATATAATCCAGCTGTGGTGGTTCCAGTAAAAATACCACATCTGTGGCTCATTGGCAACACTGTGGCAAGCTTGCTCAAACCCAGGCGTCTCAGCGAGTTAGGTTTTATACCCAAGATACAAGGGTACACTTTGCTGAGCGTGTACAGAAACTTTGCCAAAACTGGTTGCTCCTCTGTACACTGAACACAGGTTTCCCTAATCCAACCTCACAAGAAAGACGCTCTTGGAATATTTCCCTCAGCACCCAGTCGTCAGAAGTCCCCAGAGTTCCCGGGGGGCCGCAGCTTCTTTCTGCCAGTGCCCTTGTCAATATCAAGCAGATCAGGGGAAAGAGCACTCGGGGTTTGTAGGAGGGTTCCACTGCCTGGCTGCCAAGAGGCACTAACGGCTCGTTTTCCAGTTAGCAGACAACGGTTTCCACCAAGAGGATGGCAATCGTGTTCCGTCACCCGCTCCCCGTTCTCCGGCGGACCAAGTTTCTAAGGTAAGATTCCAGTAACGGGGTCTATTTGGTCTTCCCCCAGTGTCCAGTAGCAAACATTTAATTTCGAAGCCAGACTTCTACCTACCCTCCAACTCCCCAAGTGCTCCAGGGGGTTCTTTCTACAGATACACACATACACAAAAGCAAAAGTCTGGCCCAACCCTTCGGACTTTCATCTCGGAAACACATGCCCTGTGGCTACTGTGCTGGAATGCGGTCGCCCCAAAACACTCCAGAGACCACCACCACCACCCACCCCCAAACGTACTTCCATCCCAGACAATAGAGCAAGAAAATAAAATGAAAGTGGACTTACGGCTATGGCTTGCAGCCTTTCCTTGTGCAATTCCGCCTCTGCCATCCTGGAGAAGGGTACACGGGGCCGGGAGGAGAGGAAAGAAGAAAGAAAAACAAAACACACGCTGTAGTCACCCTAGGAGATTGACGGGCACCTCGGGAGGGGCTTCGCTAGAACCCTGGGGAGTGCGTGGGGTCGGCGGGCGATGAGCTCCGCGGGGTGGCGGGCAGCGCTGCGCGCACTGCGGGCTCGCCCGGGTTGGCTCGCCCGGGTTCAGCCTCTGGCCCCCGGCCGCCCGGCCGCCTGGCTGCGCCCCAGCGCCGCTGCTAACTGCATCTCCCGGCCGCCGTCGGCCGCGCCAGTCGGGAACGTGGGCAGCCGCCGAGAGGGCGCGCTAGCCCCGTGCTCGTTCCTCCGCCCTGACGTCTCGGCGCCTCGCTCCGCCCCTGAGGTGTGGGGGGGGGCCCTGGCGGCTGAGACCCCGGGCGGCCCTACTAAGCTGGCAATGGACAGCAGTGCCGCCGCCCCGGGAGGGTCCCCAAGACTCCGCGGGGCCACGCGAGTGTGGACAGACACCTAAGGCGCCCGCCAGAGGCGCACCGGACCAGGCGCTGGACGCTGGGCTGACGTCCCAGGTGGACACGTGCTCGCTGGGACTCCAGCAGGGCAAGGTGACGCCTCCACGGAGCAGATGCCAGCTGAGGGGGCCCTGGCGAAAAAGTACCCCCCGCCCCCAGCACGTGCCACTCCCTGCAGGTTGTGGCCACCCAGTGCTAATGCCAGCAGCTTGGGCGCCACTTGGGGCCATTTGCAGCAGAGAAGGGCGGCCTATCCACTAGCCTTAGGTGGCCGGGCTGGTCTTCAAGCATCTAGTGGGCCCAGGACAGGGGTGTAACTCAGGGCACCCTTCCCCTCCTCCCCCCCCCAACCACACCCGAGAGACCAAATGTGGCTCAAATGACCGTCCGAGACTGTACTTCTGGGTGCTTGGATAAGCTAGACTTGACAGTTAACTGCAAAGCCGCGCGACTCCATTTACCACTCTGAACCTCGTTTCCTCGTGTGAAAAAAAAGTGGAGGATCACAGACAATACGCTCATAAAGCTGTGTCAGTGTAAGTGTGTCCAGGCGCTTTGTTCTTATCTGTTCTGATCATTCGCCTCTGTGATTCTGGGCCAAAACCCTGAGTATTTCTATACTTGGAATGAGAGAGAGAGTCACCCAATATTTCACTGGTCATCATGGTCCAACAGGAGACTGTGGACAGTATGATTGTTGTGACCGGACTATATGAGAGCTGGATAAATTCCAAAAGGACATGAATGTTACAAACAAAAATACTTTTTTTTTTCCTCTAAGGAAGGCCTGTTAGAATTCACAGTATTTATGAAACAAACCTGCCTGCTCTAAACAAAACGAGCACTTTGGAAAACAATGTGACCTCTTTAGTCTTCATAGACACTATAACTGCGGAATATACGTTGGCTTTTTTCTTTTTCTTTCTTTTTTTTTTAATGTAGGCACATTAAATTTTTCCAAGTCATTCCCTTTCCTGGGCAAATTCTTGCAATTCAATTACGTTGCCTTTTCAGCTTTCAGAGGTTTTACCTGTGACTTGAAGGGCAATTACTACTCTGCCTGCAGGCTGAAGCAGTCACCCTAACAGTTTTATTGATGGATTGTTTTCCTTTTTTTTCATAACTGGTGTGGGCGGAGCAATCTGTGTCATAAATCTAAGCCAATGTCAAGATTCAACATCTCCCCTCCAATACAGCCAGAAATTCTACTTTCCCGCTAAAAAACAACACTTTTTCAAACACATCCTTTTTTTCTTCACTTCCAGCACCAGATCCAGTAGAACAAGATCTTTGAAAGGTATTTGCTCACAGATTAACAAAGCTTTTATCATTTTGGCAGAGTAGCAGTGTGGGGAGAGAATAACAAGATGAACAAAGTGAAGCCAGAGAGGGTGATAGACTCCACCCAAACTGGAGAGCTGGGTTAAACTCAGCCCCTCCAGAGACTGTTCTTAATCACTCAGTTCTAGGCTTGTCCAGGTTATGGTGGTAAGACAGGCTGGGTAATAAAGGAAAATAGATCAATGGTTGAGGGGGTATGTTTTGGACAACTAAAAAATCATGCAAAATGGATGAAAGGGATAAACTAAGAGACAAAATCCCAGTTACAAAGCATATGAGCCAAGGAGTTGTAAAGTATAGCCGTGGGGGGGTGGGGAGCTATAACCAATAATATGGTATTAGAAACTTTAAAGTTGGTAAAGGATAGTAAATCAACATATTGTGGCAATATTTTCAGAATGTGTACAATGTGTACAAATGTCAAATCATTATTTTGTACATCAGAATATGAAATAATAATATGAAATAATCCAGGGTGTCAATTATACTTTTTTAAATAAGGAAAAAATATTATTATTAAAAAATAAAATCAGGGGCCGGAGCACACACAACAGAAACTGATTTTATTTGACAAGAGAAGAGAAAAGAGAAGGGGAGGCACTGATTGAAAATATAGTATGTAGGGGGCCGTTGTGATAGCCGGACGGTAGGGCGTTTGCCTTGCACATGGCCGGCCTGTGCCAACCTGGGTTAGATCCCCCGGCATCCCATATGGTCCCCCGAGCACCGCCAGGAGTCATTCCTGAGTGCAGAGCCAGGAGTAACCCCTGAGTGCCACCGGTGTGACCCAAAAAGCAAAAATAAATAAATAAATAATAAAATCAGAAAAAATAGGGGCCAAGAGATAGTATATTATTTAAGGCATCTGCCTGGCTTACAACATCCAGGTTTGATCCTTGTTACCACATAGTTGACTGCTGGAGTAGCCTCTGAGCACCTCCAGGTGTGACCCCAAAACAAAACAAAAAAATAAAATAGTCCTGAGTTGCAGGAGGAAAAGAGCGGAATGGACTGCCTTCAAAAAACATCGAAACAATAGACAAAAGAACAAAGAACCTCTGGCTATGGGCACACCTCTTTGACTCCACCATTCTCCCTGCATTGACATATGCCTCAGAGACCTGGGCCTACGAAAAGCAGGATGAGAATACCATTCGGATCTCCCAAAGAGGAATCAAAAGAGCCATGCTTGGAATATCACACCTCACTCAAGTGAGAGAGGGAATCTGGAGTTGCGAGCCTCTGTCGCTATTCTAAAATCAAGGATGCTGTCACATCTGCCAGAACATCGAAAATCAGATGGGCTGGTCATATGATGCGATCTGGAGATGACTATTGGACTAGAGCTGTAACCAACTGGATCCCACAGGACGCCAAAAGATCGCGTGGCCGCCCACCTGCAAGATGGTCAGACTTCCTTATCAGGACCCTAAACAAACACTTCAAAGCTCTTAATATGCCCGAAACAGACAGATGCCATTGGGCTACACTGGCACGTGATAGGGTCAAATGGAAACACTACTAGTGCCCGCTCGAGCAAATCGATGAATAATGGGATATCAAGTGATCAAATGATCAACTGATCCCTACCGGCTATATAGAGATGTTTAAAAGAATAATGGGACATAATGTGAATGAATTTACAAGCTATGCTTGCAAGTAAGCAAAATAGCAAATTTCATATATATGTATATATTTAAATTTCATATCTTATCAGAGTAAATTTCTAAAAAGGACAGATTAAGGTGTGGGGGCGGTTGGAAGTTGCATTAGGAGTCTGATTAGCATTTGGAAGTGACCAATTGTAAAGCTCTGAACCTTGGCACAGAAGAATCAGTACTGGAGACAAATATCTGAGTGTTTATCTACTTTGAGGTTATAGCTAAAGAAATGAGAACAACAAAAAGAGAACAAGAAGAGGAGGAAGCTCAGCAAAGGAAGCTGAGAAAGTTTTATCTAAGAAGCAGAAGGAAAAATGAAGTGGACTGTTGTCTGGTGAAAGTCACAACTAGAGGAAAGGCAGTTTCAGAGCCTTCCTAGAGGTCAAGAAGGCACAGGCTAAGAAGACGCCATTGGATAGTCAGGAAGCCACAGTGACTTTGAAGCCGTGTGTGTGTGTGTGTGTGTGTGTGTGTGTGTGTGTGTATGGAGAGGGAGAGCCTGGAAGCAATTAGGGAAGCTGAAAATGAGTATGTGGTGGGAAAGAAGCATTCATGAATACAAATCACTCTCTTTCAGATATTTGTATGTGAAAGATGAAGGTGAAGGGACAGGAAAGTAGGTTAGAAAAAAAGTGAGTTGAAGGGTTGTTCTGTGAGATGAGACAGAAAGTTTCATAGCAAAAAGGAAATTGGACATGACACAATGGGAGTAAAGAGGAAATCAAGGAAAATACAAACATTAGGCAAATCTCTGATTAGACCAGTGGATATCCAGATGAACACTAGCAGCAATAGTAATCATCTTTTTTCATATAAGCACTGGCCTTATATGAAAAAAAATGTACCTGAGAGATAGTATGGTAGGTAGGGCACCACCAACCAGTGTTCAATCCTCAGGATCTCCTACGGTCTCCCTGAGTACTGGAAGAAGTGATCCCTGAACACAGGAGTAAGCCCTGAACACTGGTGGGTATGGAGAAAGACAGACAGACAGACAGACAGACAGACAGACAGACAGACAGGCAGGCAGGCAGACAGACAGACAGACAGACAGACAGACAGATAGACAGACAGACAGACATGGAATGAAGGAAAGAAAGCAAGAAAGGAAGGAAGGAAAGAAGGAAGGAAGGAAGGAAGGAAGGAAGGAAGGAAGGAAGGAAGGAAGGAAGGAAGGAAGGAAGGAAGGAAGGAAGGAAGGAAGGAAGGAAGGAAGGAAGGAAGGAAGGAAGGAAGGAAAAAGAAAAAAAGAGTGGATAGGAAGGATGAAATAGGTAAAAGAAATTTTTCTAGAGTTTAAGGTGAGAGAAGTTTTGTGATTCATATCACATGATCCAGTTTTCCCAGTAAATGGAAAGGTCCACTGGCTGAGAGGAACGAAATGGAAGAAAGAAGCCCTCTCAAAAGAGAAGCTGCAGGAAATGGAAAAACTGAAGCATATGTGTCAGGATCTCCTGGGAAACATTTCTTAAATACATGTATAGGATTTCATTTCTATGGAATCAGATAGGTGTTGGGAACAAGTTTAGAATCATTGAAAAACTGAGTTTTTTTAGGAATAGGCAAAGGCCCCATAACCAACCAGCGAAGTGTTCTTACTTCCTCTCTGGTTCCTCTCTGCGTGAACCCCATGATATATACTGGTTGTGTTTTCAGTGTTGAGCATCATCAAAACAGGTATGGCAAAAAGTCAAAAGTCGAAAAAGAAATTTAAAAGTTTTTTGGTTGCCCAACTTCCAAACCCCTAACTATCATTGGGGAAATAACATGCTACAAGGCATAGTGTGCATCAGAGCAATCTGCCATCTTAGAAGCCAAAAAATGTTAGACACCCATTTCCCAGATCCCTGGAACTATGATATGGTGTCGGGGCTCAGCGAGCCACATGACCTGCCAAGGATTGTGAATACACTGCACTAGAGAATTCTTCCAGGGAGGACCTCACTGTCCACTGCCCAAGCCTCTCTCTCCAGCCTGCCAGCTATAATACAAGCTACTTACTAGATTTTCAATCAGTGCCTCCCCTTCTCTTGTCCTTTCTATTGTCAAATAAGATCAGTTTCTGTTGTGTGTGACCTTATTGAAGACAGGACTAAAACAGAAGAAAAACAAAATCTCCTCTTCCTTCACATCTTCCCTCAAATCTCTAAATTCTAGCACTTTAAAATCACAGAGCCTATTACAAACACAGATATTTATAACCCCAAACATGCCCTTTCTTTTTAGAAACTTTTATTTAGAAGTCTCCTATACTAGGGAGGAAACAAACTATAGCATGGGATTATAAGGAGATAATTTACCACCAGTAAATTCTCAATGTCCTTAGTGACACTGTGATGAGGACATTCAATGAGTTGAAAGAAACAATAGCACAGATAGTCAGCAAAGCACAGAAAGTATGAAATTTGAATAAAACAAACCAGTCAGGAATGACAGAAATGAAGAACATGGTCAATGTTAAAAAGTCAGTCAATAATAATTGGAAATGGTAGATGGTACAATAATAATTGGAAATGAGTATTAAAAAGTAGATAAAGGGATAGTACTGCAAATCACAATATGTCAAAGGAAATAGAGAGAGAGAGAGAGAGAGAGAGGGATCACTTGATCACTTGAATCCCGTTATTCATCTATTTGCTCGAGCGGGCACCAGTAACATTTCCATTGGACCCTATCACGTGCCAATGTAGCCCAATGGCATCTGGTTGATTCAGGAATATGAAGAGCCTCAAACTGTTCCTTCAGGGTCTTGACAAGGAAGTCTGACCATCTTGTAGGTGGGCGGCCACATGATCTTTTGACATCCCGTGGGATCTAGTCGGTAACAGCTCTAGTTCTGCGGTTGTCTCCAAATCACATTACATGTCCAGGCCATCTGATTTTTCGATGCCTTGGCAAATGAGACAGTGTCCCTGATTCTGGAATAGCGACGGAGGTCAGAACTCCGGATTCCTTCTCTCACTTGAGTGAGGCGTGGTATTCCAAGCATAGCTCTTTTGATTCCTCTCTGGGAGACCTGAATAGCATTCTCATCCTGCTTTCGTAGGGGCCCAGGTCTCTGAGGCATATGCTAATGCAGGGAGAACAGTGGAGTCAAGGAGATGTGCCCGGAGCCGGAGGTTCTTTGTCCTTTTAGCTATTTCTTCGATGCCTTTGAAGGCATTCCATGCTGCTCTCTTCCTCCCTGCACAGCTCAGGTTTTAGGTCATTCATCATGTTGACTTCTTGACCTAGGTACACATAACTGCTGCATTCAGAGAAGTTTGTTCCATTGAGCGTGATTGGGGCCTCTGGAACTAGTTCATTTTTCATAAACATAGTTTTCAAGTTTTGAAGTTTCATAAACATAAACATAGAGGGAGGGAGAGAGAGAGAAATTGCCTGCCATAAAGGCAGGTGGGGAGAGACTGAAGACACTGGTGGTGGGAAATGTGCACTGGTGGAGGGATGGGTGTTGGAATACCATACAACTGAAACCCAATTATGAACAGCTTTGTAAAGGTCTATCTCATGGTGATTTAACAAAATAAGTAAATAAACAAACAAAAAATAAAGTCTGTAGAGGGGCTGAAACTATTGTGCAGCAGGTTGGATGCTTGTCTTGCACATGGCTGACTCAGATTTAATCCCATATGGTCCCCAAGCACCGTCAGATGAGATTTCTGAGTGCAGAGTCAGCATTGATAAGTGTGGCCCAGAACCCAAAAGGGAAAAAATGTCAATAGAAGCTCTGAACAGCAGAATAACAGAAGCTGAGCGGAGCTCTAGGATGAGAAGGAAACTGCTAGGAAATAGCAGAAAGTCCAAATAGTCTAAAAAAGAAAAGAACAGCACACCAGAGAACCAGGGGATGAGTTAAGGAGGAACAATATAAGAATTATCACAGTCTCTGAAGAACAGGAAGGCAAATGTGATGAAGAAACAATAGTTGAAAAAAAATGAATGATCGATAATAACTTCCCAGAGTTGAGGATGACAGGCATCAAGATCCAAGGGCCCAACGGGTCCCTGTGAAAATAGATCCAATTAGGAAAACTCCAAGACACAACAATCAAAATGGCAAAATCAAAAGATAGAGACAGAATATTAAAAACAGCAAAATCCAAAAAAAGTAACTTATATACAAAGGAAGGCACATAAGTTGTACAGTATATCTATCAAATGAGGCACTATAAGCCAGAAAAGCAAGGATGGAAAAGTATAAAAACTAAGTGAAATTAACACCTCACCAAGAATACACTCTCTAGCTAGATTATCATTCGTATTTGAAGGAACTACACAGAACTTCTTGAACAAGCAACAGCTTAGGGAATTCATAGCCTTAAAACCAGTTTCGCAAGAAATGTTAGAAGAGTTCTGTTAAAGGAGAGGAGAGACTTCCCATTATATGGCCTTGGGTGTGGCACTCACTAATGGTGCATATGGTTGTCCCCTACTAGATTAAGAAAGATTAAAATCACATAGCAACTATCATCAAAAATTGACTTTTATTAATTTATTTTACCATGATTCTATTTGCCACTCTTTAGAACCAAGTAATATGCAATGAATTAGTTCTATGTTTGCCAAGAGGAAAGGATGAGGGTAGGAGGTAACCTCAGCACACTGGGGGAGGGAAGGGGGCCATTGGTGGTGAGATTGGTGTTAGAACATCATCTGCTTGAAACAACACTATTATGAACAACTTTGTAAATTGAAAGAAAAAAAGAAAGAATAACTAGTTCTTGGTGGCGGAAAAGTAGTACAACAGGTAGTGCGTGCACTTGCCTTACATGCAGCTGACCAAGGTTTGACTCCTGGCACCCCATAGAGTCCCCTGAGCCTGCCAGGAATGATTCCTGAGTACAGCACCAGGAATAACCACTAGCACCCCTGGGTGTGGCTCCAAGTGAAAACCAGCAACAAAACAAATAACCAGTCCTCACTGGGCTATTAAACTACTGAGTTGCATAAGCACTACCCATATGGATTTAATGGGTTTTTCTAATGAATGCTTTACTACAAAGAATTATATGAATAAGACAGAATGCTATATTTGCAAAACAGACATTCTGTTCATTAAAAATTTAGATATATTTTACGGAATAAGTCTTGTGGGAACCACAGAGATCATAGGCTACCCCTGTGGAGAAAACATGAGCTCTACAAACTTACTAGCTAAGGCCCACTGACTGAGAGAAAGTTAAAATCTTACTGAGTAGTAGCTGAAAGTATGAAATTTCATAGTAATCTGAAGCTTTCCTTCAACCAAAGTAATTTTAAAAGGAATGCCAGGGTCCTACAAAATGACTCTATTTTTATTAGCTGTCTTTCACCTCAGATCTTTCAGAATATACAGTCATTCAAAACATATGATGGCTGCACAGAATCAAAAGAGAGAAAACGTCTTCGGAGCCCCTTCGGTTCCCATGGTTGTGAACAATTTGGGAAAGTTGAAGGATGTCAAGTATGTGCTGTTTCTCTCTATGGCATTCAAAAGAGAGATCCACAGATAGATTCCCGTGGTGCAAGTAGACAAGAAGTCAGAAAATAGAGCATCAGTGTGGGAAAGAATCTGACTGGATGCTACTTTAGCTGTGTGCTGACTAAGGTCTCTATGTCACAGGTTCAAAACGAGCCACTGGAAATCTATCTAGAAGGCAACACTGTTCTCTCAGTTTGAATCCTTTTCTCTTGGTTAGTTTTGGTAATGTCAGTGACTGACTATCATCAGCTGCTAGAGGAGATTAAGTAGTATAAGGAAGTATTCAGGAATTAGGAATGAATGATTAGGGATTGTTCTAGATTTGCCTTGTTCTGATATTCATAATTTGTTACTGTTAGAAGTTTTGAGAAATGGAATAAGGAAGGGGAGATAGACATGTCAAAGAACAGGTTTAGATTCTAAAGACAACTCTCAGACTTATCAACTGCATTACTTTAGCCCATTTTGATCCTTGTCTTAGGGGGAAAATAGCTTTAACTTCTTAAGAATAGTGCGGATTTGGTGGAGGGATGGGTGCTAGAACACTGTGTGGCAGAGACCCAATTATGAACATCCTTGTTAATTGTATATCTCATATGGTATAATAAAATTTTTTTCAAAAAAAGAATAGTGCGGAAAATAAAGAAAACTTACAAAGGGCTGGTGAGTGCCCAGAGCTGATGCTCCAGAAAAGATAGATCCTCATTACTCAACTCAATTACTGTTTTACTAAAAACTTACAAACCAAATAAATCCATGGGTTACTTGATTTTATCCATTCTTTCATTTATTTTTATTTTTAGAAAAGAGGTACCCCCTGGGCTTCCTTAATACTCCTCATATTAGTAGCTGCTTCTTTTTCCTGTCTTGAAGGAAGGATTATGTTATTTAGTTTCTAAAAATGTACTTACCATATTCTCTTTTTAATGGTCACAGACACCTAAAGTAACTTTCTGGAGTAAGTCAATGTAACAAAAATAAATAATAAATTAGAGGGAATTCTTAAGAATTCTTAAGCATCTTAAGATGCTTTGGTCTGAGGAAAAGATGGGAGGGGGAATGCTTAATTTTGGAGTGTTTGGGTTTCCAACAGGGTAAAGAGATTCCTTGTGGACTTGATTCTTTGGGTGTAAATTAGCTACAAAGTAGAAAAGTCTTGGAGAGACCAGGCTCTACCCGGTCTGGTTATCTAATGCTGTCAACATAATTGGGTCATTCACTTCTCGGAAGGTTTAGGAGCCAGCGTAGTTTGCTTTAATACAATGACTTGATTTACACTGTCAGCTTGAAATGCTTTTTTTTCTGTATTGTGACCACGGACACTTTCATTGTGTTCATAGTGATTCAATAACGTACATTCTGCAAGTCAGCACTACTGACAAGGGAATGACTGTCATGTTGGTGGAGTCCAGATGACCTGTCTCTTATACCGAGCATCCTCGCGGTTGGCTAATGAATGAACTTGGGAAAGCCTAGTTTGGGCAACTATCACGTATGGATGCTTATGCCCTTCTATACCCTTTGCAGAGCCACAGGCCTATTCCTTTCCCATCTTTCATAGAATCCAACTTAGCAAAATGGATCCAACTTGTGTCCGCACTCTCCAAGCCTATCTGATGAGATGTAATTGCCAGCCACACTCCAAAAAACTGCTCCCAATAAATACGTGACCATCCCTGCTGGGGCCACTGGGCAAACAGCCTTTGACCCAAGTGGCTCAACCTAAAGTGGACGAACACCCTCTTGATCACAGTTCCTTATTCTGACACTGTCAGTTCCTGTGGGACCTCAGACAAGTCACTCACCCGCTTGCAACTGAGGTTTTTGCTTTTCAGTTAAGTTCCCCACAAGATTCTTTTTAAGAATTGAAAGTGCTTATGAATGAGAAAGTACTTTAAGAATGAGAAAAGCTCTGAGTGTGAAGGACTACGGTGAAAGGGGCTGCCACCAAAGTTTAGCTTGGAAAAGCTGGTTCACAGCAAAATATCTGTGGGACTGCACACACTTCACAGCAGCCAAAGGCTTGGCCCACCATAGGATAAAACTGCTAATACAAAAGCCAGCACAGAATTCCAAGTTTCTCATGTACTCCCGAGACAATCACACCATTACACAGTGATCAAAACCACCCAGTGCACTCGAGACTTGGTGTTCCTCAGTCACATGTGTGGTTTTTGCTTTGTCTCTTCTGAAGACAAACAGAAGTTCCAAATTCTGTTCAACATATTTAATTAACTTACAGTGCAGAGGATGAGACATGAGAAGCAGAGAGCAGCAGGGAAAGAAGGAAATAGGAAAACTTAGATCTTTCATGCCCACTGTGTATGTCAAAGCTATATTTGAAGCCTGTGTTTACAATAATGTACTCATTCAGAGCTCAATTTATCCCACTAGAGGGGAAGCAGACGGGGCGTTGGGGGTGGATAAAGACTTGACACAGAGGGCGGCTGCTTGGCTGGGAGCCAGGAGTATGGGGGGGTGCTCCACCCAGAGGAGGCAGCCGCACTGGGGCTCTGAGCACTGACTGTGCTGAGTTGACAAAGGAACGTGTTTGTACTGTGGAGTCTGCACCCTGCATGTCTGAGGAAGGTATGAGCAGGGACAAGACTTCAGAGCTGGTGTCTGCAGGAAAGCAGTTTCTTGACTCCTACGAACTCCCAGACTGGGTCCAGCACATCAGGCAGTAGAGACTCAGCTACTTTCCAGGACCAGGAACACCCCCCCACCGCCCACCCCCACCCCCCCCGCCCCGTGACTGTGCTGTGGGTCCCTGGAGAAGCAACCAGGCAACCCAGGGGGTCACTTTTGCAAAGGGCGGCCGACTTTCTACTGTAGCCTTCCTCCAGTGGCTCTGTCTCCCAGGACAGCTTCTCTGGGGAGGGTGGAGGAGAAGGAGGTGTTGTGATCTGTGATCCAGGCTGGCTTCAGTGAGGAGCACAAGTCAGTGAATGAAAGATATGGAGGCCTGTGCTAAGGAGGAGCCAAGGGGCTCCCGAAAGGTTTTCATGGTTTCCCTTCTCTCTACTGAATTTTCTCCTCTAATTCCTTACTGAACTTCATGCATCCCCAGTCAAGCCCTGCTCCACCAGCTTTCCGCAAGTGGGCAAGTTCTGTAACTGGGCAAGTTTCCATAGCGGTCTGCCAGGATGAAAAAGAGTCCTGTGGGCCAGGAAGTCTGTTTCCATCTGGAACTCTGTCCCTTTCACTGTGTGGAACTTCCCTTTGTTGAGGTGGTGGGAGGCTCTGCCATTTGGGCAGTTGCTCCATTGTCTGAGATTCAGCAAAATCACAACAGCATCTGGCGAGAGCCCCACCCCGATTTTAGCCTCCATTGCCCCATCCCTCCCCAGAGAACTTGACACCTTCTTCATCTGTTTGTCCCACTCCAAATTTGGTGCTTTCTCATACCAGGAGCTATGTGTGGAATGCGGCCTCCCCTCCCTTGTCTAACTTCCCAACTGTCTTTTATGAACTCCATGGAGTTCTGGAAATCCCACCACCTCCCAGATGCCCGGTGGTCCCTAAGGGAAGAAAGAGTGGTCATCCCACCCAATCCCTAGCACAGCATATTACTTATAAACTGCTGGCCGGGCTTGTCACTCTGCTTTTGTTTTGTTTTGATTTGCTTGTTTGGGGCCAAACTGAGGAATGCACAGTGCGAGGCTCAGTACTGAGAGGTTGCTCCTGGCAGTGCTCAGGGCCATGTTGTGGTAGGGATGAAACCTCGGCCTCCTACATGCCAAGTATAAGCTCCAGTCCATTGAGCTATCTCTCCACCATTCTCTGTTAACTCTAAAAATCATAAAGTTGGAGCCCTAAAAGAGATCTTAGACTAATTCATACCCCACAAGCCATGATGATATTATTAGCATGTAATGAAAATATTTAAGTTGGAAGGAAGCAAGGATTTATCTGGATAAACCTAATCTTGAATCCCAGTCCTACCACTGAATGACCTTGAGAAATTTAAGTTACTCCAACTTGCAAAGTTGGGAAAGATAATAGTTTCTATTTCATAAAATCATTCCGGTAGTCAAATGAGGTCATGGACCCAGGGTTCCTGGCATTGTGCAGATGGTCAACTTATACTTTGATACTAGGAGCAAGACCTGTGTGTTCATTACTATGTGTTAGTACAATGTGTGTCCACATAGACATGTCTATGTTCTCGTGAAAGCTACTAAGTCAGTATTCAGCCCAGTCTCAGATGCTATGGGACAACATGTGTGTATGCACCCCACCCCCATGATTTATCTGTTGAGACTTAACCTCCATTGTTGTGGTACTAGTTAGAGTCAAGGCTTTGGGGAGGTGCTTGAGTGAAACTCCAATGGTGGGACTGGAATCCTCATAGGAGCTTACTAAAAAAACTTGCTTTTCTCTGTCTCATCTAGGTGAGGAAACAGAGAGAGGACGGGTGCCTGCAGACCAGGAAGAGGGTCATTCTCTTAACTGAGTATCTGACACCCCAATCTCTGAACACCCAGCTTTTAGAACTTGAGAAATCAAGGACTGTCTTCAGACAGCCAGCGCTGTGGTCAGTTATTGCAGCAGTCCAGGCTGGCCAGGTGTGTCCAAATGAGTCTCAGACTAGAGCAGCACTTACTCAGGAATGCTTTGATTCTGACTTCTTCCTTCTGCGTTTGAAATACAAGGTCTTTTGATGCAAGGCGCATCTTTTTTGTAACATTCTGGCTTTGCCAAATTCTGCAATTATCACAAGAGACTGAAGGAGACAAAAGTACACAGTGCTCTACTGTGTGATTTATGCTAGCATCTAGAACAGGAAGGACCCTAAGCTTGGGGGTGGGCAGATTACAGAGCCCTTCTGAGACTCCAGTAAGAACTAGAGACCATTTTTCAGAGCAAGATGCATGCATGCCACATTTTCTGGGAAATTTCTGGGCTTTCAGGAAGTTCTTCCTTGGACCCTGTTAGAAGACCCACACACCCCCTAGTTAAAATCTTCCCAGGGAGCAGAGATGTAGTTCAAAGCTTAGGGTATATGCCCGACACGCGCCCAGACTGGGTTCAATTCATGGTTCCACCACATGGTCCCCTAAACATCACCATATACAGCCATGGAGGGTCCCAGCACTGCCTGGGTGGCCTGGGCGCTCCTGACTTGTTCCCCCACTCACCACCCCTCCCACCTCACATCAAGTCATCAGCTGCCCCCGCTGCCTGTTTCCCACTCAGTGCTGCCCTGCCTTGGGCTGCTGAGAAAGTCAAGGCTTCAGCACAAGAACCCCCTTCCCTGGGTTTAGGCCACCGCTATTATCCTTCTCCCAAACAAAAGCTTCCTCTGACCTAATGTCTATTTAGTCTTTAGCACTTTTAGAAAGTTCTTCATTCAATTGCCCCAAGAAGAATCTGTCTTGCATCTGTGTATGGTAGATAGCCTTTCACTCTATTGTTTTTCCCTACCCAAATAAGCTTAAAACTGCTTTCTACTCTGGGTAGAAGCAAAAACAAAACATGATTTCGGAATCCCTCGTTTGAACACAATGAGACAATCAGTCCATATCTTCCTTACAGACCATTCAGTTCTACCTCACTGCGAAACGTTACGAATTAGTTCCAATGTTCAAAATCCGCTTTTTCAAAACCTGACACTTTCTCTTCTCTACCAAGCCTGGGTGAAGTCATTGCCTTCCAGATTGGAACTTCCAGAGAGAAAAAGTTTGACCTCAAACCATGGGTTGTCCAGCTTCCAAAGAAAACAGATCATCGTTGTATGAAAGATGATGTTAGATTGGTTGGAACGGAAGCAAATGGAAGAGGTTTTCCTTAACAAGAGGGAAATGCCTGTCCAAGGTGGTGATCTGAAGAGCCAAGTGACAGATGAGTGTCAGCTTTCAAACCCTAGTACTCTGTAAAGCTGGCAAGCAACATTCAAAGGCGACTTCTGAGCATCACTAAGGCTTCACACCTGCTCTTGGAGAAAGGGACGTTCTAAATTTACTAACCCCATTACTTCAAAACAATTCCTAACAGCCCTAGCCCATAAAAAAGAAAAAGAAGCACATTTATTTGGTAAGAATCAGCCAATTGGTGGGAAAACTGGACAGAGACAGACTTTTCCATTATACTCTAAGAAGGAGTATATGCCTTGTGTAAGAGAAGGAGGAGAGAAAGAAGAGAGAAAGAAGAGAGAGAGAGAAAAAAGGATTAAAAAGCCTGCCATAGAGGCAGGCTAGGGGAGGGGGAGGGAATTGGGGACATTGGTGGTGGGAAATGGGCACTGGTGATGGAATAGGTGCTGGATCACTGTATGACCAAAACCCAAACATGAACATCTTTGTAATTGTATATCTCATGATGGTATAATAAAATATTTTTAGAAATTATTTTAAAAAAGAAAAAGAGTATAAACTTGTTTTTTTCCTGAGCTGACATAAAGTAGACAAAAAATTGTTTGTTAAAATTTTAAAATTACCAAAAACTGTTTATAAATTAAACAAAGATCTGAAGGAAGAATGACTTGAAGTTCAGTGTATTTGCTTTGCTTATTTTTTTTATTTAACAAACATAAATTGCTACCTTTGTCCCTGGGTCCCTTTTTAAGGGTTTTATAAAAAATTAATTAACAATTATAATCATCCTCATAAAAGAACTATTATCATGCCCATTTACAGATAAAGAAACTGAGGCAGAGAGCTTCCAATCACAGTGCAACTAAATGACTGATGTAATAATATCTATTAATGATTTTGCTGTTGGAGGTATGTGTCTGTGTGACTAGTTAAATGTTGGAATGATTTAACTACTTTGTATGAAACAGGTATTTGAGAGAGGTAAACGTAATTCCTTTGGAGGTGTTTAGAATACCATTTTTTGGTAGAGAGAAAACCTTAGGAAAGAGCAGTAAAAATGGTACTCACTTACGCTGATTTCTTCCTTTTTTCTTTTGTTCTTTTTTTCCCTTCCCTCCCTCTTGCACTTGCAAAAGGCACAAACTTCACATTAGGAATTGTACAAATGCTGAGAATTAGGAAAAAACAAGACAAAAAAGCTGCTCTTTTGGCTTACTATCCCAGGAAAAGAGAGAGAGAGAGAGAGAGAGAGAGAGAGAGAGAGAGAGAGAGAGAACATAAGCAAGCCTACAATATAAACTCAGAAATGTTCTTAAGAAAAGCTACCACACAAAAGGGGAGTGTGCTTAAAGATGAAGAAGTTAACCTCCACCAGAGGCCCACAGCAGTGACACAATGCAAATATGGAGCAGGTGTCCAGGTAGAACAACAACAACAACAACAACAACAATAAGCCCCTATGACATGACTGCACTCAGCATTTTTGGCAAAGTAACAGAGACTGGATGGCAGTAGAAGAGGAAAAGATGTGGAGTGGGGTCCATCAGACATAACCTTGAGAGAGTATGAACAAAGTGTGGAATAACATAGTTAAACTTCAAAAGGTCACACTCCTGACACCGGGGATAGGAATGGGGAGATGTGAAAGGGAGATCAGATGGAGAATCCAGCAGCTTGGTGAGAGAAACTGGTGGGACAGTGGAGTATAAAGACAGTCAGATTAGTGATCCAGAAACGTCCAGGACCTGATCCTTAGAATCTGTGGATATGTTGTCTTACTTGGACACAAGAACTTTGGGGAATGGCACTGACAGAACTGATGCACGGCTAGAGCCAGGAAGCCGACACTCTGGGGTTGGAGGTGAGGAGCCACGGGGACAAGAATCTAAAGTAATCGAGGGTGAGGATATGAGGACCACAGGGTTCCAGCTCTGGCTCTAGTATTTCCAAGATGGATCCTAAACTGGGAGAAGTTTCTTCATGTCTCTAAGATCAGCTCCCTGAATTAGAAAATGAAATTAACAGTACCTAATCCGTATGAAGATTTGGAAAGCAAGGAGATCATTCACATGGACCCTTTGGCACATGACCTAGCAGGAACGAAGCACTCTCAGAAAGGTTATACTTGTGCAGCAGTCTTAGAAAAGGTGTCAAATACAGTAGATAACAGTGCCGAGAGCCAGAGAGCTCTGGGTATAAATACTAGCTCCATATTTATTAGGTGAGAACCCTGGACAAGTATTTAACTTTCCTATGCCTCAGTTTCATCCTGAACTTAGTTCAAGTCATACACTTTACAGTGTGCAAGAAAGCTCTGCATTGGCTATTACAAGTCTGGTGATGAGAATAATACCTAATGCATCACTTCACTTGATCACTTGACATCCCGCTTCATCGATTTCTCGAGCGGGCGCCAGTAACATTTCCATTTGACTATGATCTTGTAGAAGATGTGATCTTTTTTATAGAACTCCTCCAGTTCCATGTAGAATTTCTCAATTTTGTCTTCCTTGTATTTGAATGTTGGTGCGTAGACAACGAAGATAGAAATTGCTGGCAGTGGGCCACATCTCTTCAAGTGTAATCATCCGATCCAGTTTGTTAGGCATTCAAATGAATCAATGTTCACAGCCAGGTTCGTGTTGACAAGGACACCATGCCACCAACGCTTCTTTCTTCGCATGTTCCTAGGAAGAGTTCTTCTCCGGTGTCAAAAACGGCATGATGCATGCCTTCTCAAAAAATTAGTGTTATCTCTAGATTTTTTGAAATCATAAAATATGAAATGAAACCTTTCATAGATTTTCCATATGAAGAAAAAAGAGCCTTTATCATCAGGTATGTCAGTGAATCACTATTTCTGTCTAATCAACATGTGAGAGTAGATGGTGTAACACTAACTACATCCATGATAAGGGAAACTGATCTCTGCTCTGCCTCCAGGTGAGTTCATGATTCTGTGAGTTCCAGGTTCTACACCCAGGCAGCAGGACCCTTCACTCACAACCTAAGCCCTCAAGAAATCACAATGAGCACACAAGAAGATAAAGATATAATCTTAGAGAATTAATATCCTGTGCCTATTTGCTAGCTTTGATTTTAATCTTCCCTCTCCCTGGCCCAGTTAGATTGTAGGCTTCTGAATATTTGCACCGAACCAAATCGAAAGCAAGAAACTATGGCATTTGGAAATGCTAAATGGTGGTCTTTGGAAAACACTCCAATTATATGTGCCCCAACCAGAGGCAACAATATTACTCCCACATGACAACCTCATTGATTCAGTCGTTGAAATACCAAGTGGTCTTTTTATGGACAAAAAATATGACCCTGAGCTCCACAATCTAAAGAGTTAAGTGCTAAGTGTGTGGCATTTCCTTCAATGTATTCTGAAAGAACCACAGGGACAGTAATGAATGTTCATTCGACATATCTTATCAGAGGACTTGGAGAGCGTCTGCCTGCTTCTCCTCCCAGGGTTTGGCTGAGCGAGCCAGTCTGGGCAACTTTCAAACTGAGTGCGGCTCTAGGAGTGTGACAGGAATGGGCGTAACCAGGAACCATATGGCCTCTGTCACAATTGGGCTCTGTATTGACACCACACCTCCCACCAAGCTGTGTGCTGGATCTGTTTCAATGTTTAGGGGTGTCTCTCTAAACTCTCCCTATTAATATTGGGTTGATAGGCAACAGCTTTGGCATCTTGGTTGATGTGAGGATTACTGTACTTGCTCAACAATCTATTCTGCATTTTTCACAAGATTCCCCAGTGGTCACGTGCACATCTGAGTTTGATGATGTGTACCGAGCTAGGACCTGCTGGGTCTCAACTATGACAACTTATTTGATGTGGGATTAAAATTGTACCTCTCACTCAGAGTCATGGAAGACAAACTGTATCTGAGTGTTTTCAAATTCCTCAGGTGGTTTGTTATGCAGCCAGAATTAAGACCCACTGAGCAGAATCTCATTGATGATAAAGGCGTGTGTGTGTGTGTGTGTGTGTTTGTGTGTGTGTGAGTGTGAAGACAGCTTTCATTGAAACTCATTTACAAAGACATGAGGGGAGAGAAAGACAGTAGTTCATGTTCAAAAGAGGTTCTCTTTTGAACTTCCAGGCTTCTCTGGAATGCAAGTAAGCAAGCAAAGAAACATCAAGACACGCAAGTGAGATGTATTCAAGAAAGACATGGGCTTGAAGAGCAAACAGACTTTTCTTAACTATTTATATTAACCATCACAGTCCTTTGAAGAGGTATTTTCTCCTTTCCAGAGATTACTTCACTTGTATGACTTGTCTTCCCATATGTATACGCCCAAAATTATATTCAAAGCTCACACAGCAGGGATGTAGCATTAGAACTTTCAACTTCTCTACAAATCATTGAGCCTGCCTGTTCCAGGCTAATTTTTTCAGTATTTCAGGGGTATGGGTTAGAATTAGGGATTTAACTTTTTTTTAACTTTAATTTTTTGTTTTATTATTATGATCTATTTGGGGCACACTCAGCAGTGCTGAGGACTTGCTGGTGGTTTTGTGATGAAGGATCACTCCTAGTATGCTTGGGGACTACATGCCGTGCCAGGGATCAAATGGGGTCAGCTGCTACAAGACAAGCCCTTGTGAGGGAGAGCACTTTGTAGTAACTTCAGCTCCCTGCTTGATGGTATGATTGTTTTGTTGTGGAGTTGCTTTATAAGTCATGAATACTAGCCCTTTATCTGATATATGGATAGTTAACATAAGTATTTGCATACCTTTTTATCCATGGCATGCAAATATTTTCTCCCATTCAGTAGGGTGTCTTTTAACCTGTTTCTTTTGCCATGCAAAAAAACATTTTTGTTTGATGTAGCTCCATTTTGCTTTTTGTCATCTTTGCCAATGGAGTCAAATCCCTGACAAGCTCTCATATCCTGGAGATAACTGCCTAGCTTTTCCTCATTGTGTTTTATGGATTCTTGTCTATCTCGAAGTTTTCAGTTCATTTTGAATTAAATTTTGTGTATGGTATAAGATATAGTTATGGGACCAACACAATAGTACAGCAGCTAAGATATTTACCTTGTTCAATCCATGGCACTCTATATAGTCCCCAGAGCCCTACCAAGAGTGATCCCTGAGCACAGAACCAGAAGTAATCCCTAAGCACCCCTGAGTGTGCTTAGAGATTACCAAATAGGCAAGAATACAGTTTCATTTTTTTTGCACATGGCTATCCAGTTACCCCAACAACATTTGTTTAAGTATATCATTGCTCTGCTTCTTGAAATCACATCAAGAAGTTCATAAATTAACTGAGATTTATAAATCTGAGGTTTATATCAAGCTGTGAGGTTAAGTTAATTTAAGCTCCGTCCTGTTTCCTGATGTAAGTCTGTATTACTATCAACTTAGTACTGCTTTCTGTATCCCATAGTCTGTGTATTCATTCTTGTTTGTTTCAAGGAATGTTGGGGGTAGGGGGTGGCTGGGCAACACCCAACAGTTCATTCAGCTCAAGGTAAGTGACTTTCTGCCCTTTTGTAATGATTTACGATTTTTTTCTGGTTTACAATGAATTACTTAAGCTTGTGTTACAACTATAAAGCACCAAGTCTGCTGTGTTACCACCATATATGTGTGTACATCATAATTTCAAGAAAATGCCAGTTCCTACACGTCCCTCTGTGGATCTGTGAAGGCAACTCTGCCAGTGAGCACAGTCAATTGATCAATTTAAAGTAGGCATTAGCACTATCCTATACATCTAGCATTAAAAGCTTTTATTATGTTGAGATGGAATTTTATTGGAAATGTCCAGGATATTAAGTAAACAAACATATCTTATATTAAAAATTAATGCTTAGAGTATCAATTAGATAACTAATATCATTAAACAACTCAGATGATACTTCTACTGGCCAAAGTTGATTATCAAAAGAAGGACCATCTTGGAGACATAATTATAAAGAGAGATAAGGAGTGAAACTTCCCAGGGAACTGAAATAGTTTTGGAGACCCGACACCTTTGAGAAGGAAACATTTATATGACAGAATGTCCCTTTTTTTGGTTTTTGAGCCATACCCAGCTGTCCTCACAGCTTACTCATGGTTCTGTGCTCAGGGATCACTCCTGGAGGACTTGGGGGCCATGTGGGATGCTGGGGGTTGAACATGGGTCAGCCACTTACAAAGCAAGCACCCTACCTGCTATACTATCTCTCTGACCTTAGAATACCATTTTACACTGTTACTTCTATTCTCAGACACATTCCACAAGTGATACCATTATCATGTCTGACATATTCACCTGCTCACCAACATTTAGATTGCTTCCAGAAGAGCAGTAATCTTATTTAGAAAGAAATTTTCCAAGCATTCAAGTGTTTGCCAGAAACTTAATACACCACCTTTTCCTACTACTTTATATATATATATAAAACCTAACTTACATCGAAATATATCTAATGTATTTATTTAATTCATTTTTTCCTAAGTGTTCACATTAAATCCATATTATCTACTGTTGATTTTACTCTTTATGATCTGACTTAGACTATAATAAATAATGATTTATTGACTATTACCTGTGAAGAGGATCTCAATGAACATAAACCATATTATTCATATAAAGAACAATCAAATAGTTGGAATAGCTGGAACTCAAACTCATTCCATGCATGTGTTGGGTTAACGTACTCCTGACATACAATCACAATTATTCGAGATAATTTTGATTTTACTTTACCTAGAACTGAGCATTAAATGGAGGCAAAAAGATACACATGACAACCCTTTAATGTATGTTCTGTAATCCATAGTCTGGAGGGAAGGAAAAGAGAAAGAGAGAGAAATGGAAAGAAATAAAGAACCTGCCATGGAGCAGGGGCTGGGGAGGGGGAGGGAACTGGGGACGTTGGTGATGGGAGATGGGTACTGGTGGCGGGATGGGTGCTGCAACACCGTTTGACCAAAACCCAAATATGAACTTTTTAATTGTATATCTTTGTAATTTTAAAAAATAAAAAAATTTTTAAAAAATATAGAATTTTACAAAACAAGAGAACATAATAGATAATAGTTGATAAACTCCCAGTAGCATTAGAAAGGAAATTTCATTGCATTTGCTTTAGAAGGAGCAGAAAAGTAGGCTCCTCTTATATTGTTAAATCAGCAATATTTGGGCTGAAGCAATAGCACAATGCAAAAGGCATTTGCCTTGCATGCAGCCGACCCAGGTTCAATCCCCAGCATCCCATATGGTTCCCCTAGCACTGCCAGAAGTAATTCCAGAAGTGCAGAGTCTGGAGTAACCCCTGAGCATTGGCAGGTGTGACCTCCAAGAAAAGCAAAAATTAACAAATAAATAAATAGCAATATTTAATAAGCACTATGTAGGATTTATTATGCAAACATAGTACAAGTTACTGGGTTCAGAGGAGCAAGGTAAAGAATTTTTTCTTTCTGTATGGCATCTTGGTAACACTTCCCTACTAGACTTTGGAGAAAAGGGAGCCGGGGAAGTCCACAACACAAAGTTCTTAAGAGCTGAGTTCAATCCCGGTCTCTACTTAATGAGAGTTCTGTCTGGGACAAGCAACTAAACATCCCGAACTCAGTGTTCTAATCTGCATTTGAATAATAACAATGTCATGCATGTTTCATAAAATGCTGGCTATAATGGCAAAGCTCTTGCAAAAAAATAAATAGCAGTTTTTAGGCAGAAATATGATACTATAATAAATACAAAACTGGTCTGTTTCAGTTTTTGTTGAGTCTTTCCCTCTTTCTCTTTTGCTTCTTCATAGTGACCACTGCCTAACCACTGGCATAATTTTGGTGAGCAAGTTCTCTTAACCTGAATTCCAAAACGCAGTGAGGAAATTGTTTCCCTATGTGTTTAATTACAAAGTACTGTGGCTTAGAGTAAAAATAGCCTGGCTCAAAAAACTACAGAACTTAGAATCCCCTTTACATGACAGTTTATAAAAGAAAAACTATAGGGACAGAAATCAGATCAGTGATTGACAGGGGCTGAGGGGAGAGAGGGTGTTAATGACAAAGAAGCCCACGGGAACACTTAGTGATAATGGAAATGTTGATTTCAGAGGCGATTATATACCTTATATACCTGAATGCATTTGTCAGCGCTCATTGTACTGACTTGAAAAGAGATTTTACTGTATGTAAATTATACCTCCATAAACCCAACTTTAGAAAAGATTACCGTGGACCTCAGAGACTTCCTTTAGTAAAAATCTATGATCAGTACAGAAAATTAGCAGTGCTCCTGGGAATATTCTTGTACTAAATGGACTATACTATGCAGGCAGATGTGGATAATTCTAAGAGATTGGAGGTTCTCTGGGAATTCAGAGGCAAGAAAACATGCATCGAGGGACACCAAAACATACTTCAGGAAAGAGGCTGCATTGGTCTTTTTTTTCTCTATACACTGTCAGCAGTAGCCTATACTCTAATATCTGCGTTGTGATAATGGGCTTACAACATTTATTATATATTCCATTATTTTCCTATTCTGGGTTCATGCATTTTGATGAAGTTACGAGAGATGCATGATTCATGTTATCAAGCTCTTTTAAGAAAACATCAAAAGGACCAGGTTTATAGTTCAGTGGTCAGGGGTACATACAGAAGAACCTGAACTTGATGCCTGGAACCACACAGTCCCTGGAGCAATGTCGGGTATAGCCCTGAATGCCTTTGAGCACCCGTGGGTTTGCCCTGTTGGACACCACCATTGCTGGGTCCAAACATTGAACTATCTGGTATAGTTGGCAGAGTATTGTATAGAGTAACCCCTGGACCCTGAGTACTGCTTGGTGGTACCCTTCACCACCCAAAGAAGAGACAGAAATAAACAATAAAATAATCACAGCTTTAATACTATGTTTTCTGAGGTGCAGTATTAAGTAAATTGGTTTTTATATGTCTACTTATAAAAATTTCTTCTGAGGGCTTGAGAAATAGCTCAAGGAGTTCATCTGAGGCCCTGAGTAGTTTGACTCCTAAACCAGGGAGTAATGAAAGGGAGGGCAGGTGCTATTATGTAGTTTGGAAGGTGTCCCTATAGATTATATTAAAAGCTCTTATATTGCAGTCAGAGAGATGGGACATTGTGCAGGGCCTTTTCCTTGCATATAACTAACCCAGGTTCGATCCTGAGTACCACAATGGTCCCCAAAGCCTGCTAGGGATGATCGCTAAGCAGTCAGGAGTAAGCCCTGAGCACCACCAGGTATGGTTCAAACTCCTCCCAAACCACAAAAAATAATTATAACTGAAAAATCTCTGTTGACCATGATAAAGAGTTCACATTTATTTTAAATGAGATAATGCTGGAAAGGAAAAGGAAATAGCACCATCTGATTTTTTTTAAATTTATGTTTAATTTATTGGGGGTGTAGACATCCAGTGGAGCTCAGAGGCTGCTCCTAGTTCTGACCAGGAGTGACCTTAATGCTCAAGGGACAATACATGGCAGTACCCTGGGGGATCAAAGTGGGTTCAGCCTAATGCAATGTAAGCACCTTAACCCTGAATTCTCTCTCAGGCTCCTGGCTTGTTTTTAAGATCTCCCTGGCTGCTGTGTATGTCACAGTTGGGACAGATGAATAAGAATGAGTAGGATGCCTAGTTAGAAGGCCAACGGGTTTGCGTGTCTGACAAATGGTGATGATCGCTCAGACTTGGGGAGTAGAGGCATCAGCTTTGAGTGGTCCCGGCCCTTAGCAGATGTAACGGCTGTGTCTGCCTAGATAGAGGCTGAAGCCTGACAGGAAGAAGAGTCTAGAATGATGCCCAGAATTGGAGTCTGAGAGATGGTCTAAATGGTGATGCCATTTCTTACGATGACACAATGAGCTGAATGTTTCCGTAACTCCACACAACCCTGCATAGTAGAAACACTGATCTTCACTGTGATTATATTTGGAAAAAAAGCCCTGGGGTGGTAATTAGGTCTTGAGGGTGGATCCTTCTGAGAAGAGACAATACAGAGCTTGCTTCCTCTCTCTTCTGCTCTCCAAATGCAGACACAGTAAAAGCCATCTTCAAACCAGAAAGAAAACTCTCACAGAACCAAGACACCCCATGACCCTGATCTTGAACTTCCAGGCCTCCACAGGCTGAGAAGAAAACATCTATTGTAATTCACACAGTCTTTGACAGTATCTGTGATAATTTGTCATAACAGCCCAATCTGATTGAGATGAGTAAGAAGGTAATCACTGACAATAAACATGTAAGATGAAAAATGTCCAAGTCAGCTACATACTGGCGGACCTACAGTTAACGGTACTATACCTCATTCCCGTGACCTGATGGAATGGTTTGAGGCTCTTTATGTTCCTGGAGCGAGCAGTTGCCCTTGGGCTATCTCATATTTGACAGGACGTATGGAGATGTTACTGGTGCCCACTTAGCAAATCCATGATCTTCAGGAATGCAAGTGATACAAGTGAAGTAATACGTAGTTAAATACAACGCCAAATACTCAACTCGGAGTTAACACCACCTTGTTGTTTAGAGGATAGACTCATGTTAAATATTCTTACCACAGGAGATAAAGAAGGACATGATGGGTTGAATTTGATGATTTCCAAAATTACATCCAGTTCTCAATTTCTGAACTCTGTTCTAAGATTCACAACAAACAAAACATTGACCTCGGTAGAAGACCTAGACTAGAGTCTTTCTCTGTTCTAAGGTAGTCTTACAGAAGTAACCTAACTGGCCTCTATAGTCAAGCTGTTTGCATAATTTAAAAAGTACTCTTTCAGCTTCATTTCTCATGTCAATTTTTTATACTTGATACTACAGTAGGAAATCATTTTTTTTTTTTTTTTTTTGCTTTTTGGGTCACACCCGATGCTCAGGGGTTACTCCTGGCTATGCACTCAGGAATTACTCCTGGCGGTGCTCGGGGACCATATGGGATGCCGGGGATCGAACCCAGGCCGGCACAGGCCAGCCGCGCAAGGCAAACGCCCTACCCGCTGGGCTATCGCTCCCAGCCCCAGTAGGAAATCATTTTTTAAGAGATCAAGAAAAGATGTTTAATACAGAGTATGTGAAGATACAGTATCTAAAATATGGTATTAGTCATGGAAAAGATCAATGTATATAAATGTATGATGAAAAGATGAGAAAGATATATGGCAAGCAACAGTGGTTATAGAGGTAGTCGGTGGTGCCCCCCTTTTTTTTTTTTGCTTTTTGGGTCACACCCAGTGATGCTCAGGGTTTACTCCTGGCTCTGCACTCAGGAATTACTCCTGGCAGTGCTCGGGGGGACCATATGGGATGCCGGGGATCGAACCCAGGATGGCACAGGCCAGCCGTGTGCAAGGCAAATGCCCTACCTGCTGGGCTATCGCTCCGGCCCCAGTGGTGCCCTTTTTAGTTGTTCTTTTCCCCTTCTTTAATCTTTCTGGTTTTTTTTTTTTTTTGCTCTTCTTTTTTGGGTCACACCCGAAATGCTCAGAGGTTACTCCTGGCTGTGCACTCCAGGAATTACTCCTGGCAGTGCTTGGGGGGACCACATGGGATGCCGAGGATCGAACCCCGGGTCAGCCTCATACAAGGCAAACGTCCTACCCACTGTGCTATCACTCCGGCCCCAGTCTTTCTGTATTTTTAAAAAGAAGTTTTAAAATAACTTGTATTAATTTGAAATCTGCAAAACATTTTCTTTTATTTTTAAAAAGTTAAAACGCAATTTTTTTAATTTTTTAAATTTTATTATACCACCATAAGATAAATAATTACAATTACCAAAACAGACACCTTCTGAAATTCAGAGAAAGCCCAGCGAGGCAGAAATGCATTCAGTGCCATAAAACATCTCCACATTACAGAACCCAGTCTGGATATGTTCTCTGCTTTCTTAAATGATGTTCTTGGTGGATGGGGTGTTGCCAAAGGGAGGGACGTGGGGGGATTCTTGGAGGAGGGCGGCAGGTACGCTGGTGACGCACCGTGTGATATTGGAATTACCCTTATGAGAAACCACTATTAACAGTACTTAAATCACAAAATCCCAACCAGAAAAATAAATTTAAAATTTTTTAAAAGGTTTCTTTTGGGGAAGAGGAAAGGAAGAGTGGAAGATAGCTCTCTCTTCTCCCCCTTTCCCATTCTTTGGTGTAGGGGATCTGGATTATTCGGGAAACCAACATGAATCATAGTTGTTGCAGTACCTGCAGCCTGAAGCTCTGCCTAATGCTTCAGCCAAAGAGAAAAGGATTTCCACGGCCAAGGAGGCCACCCTGCTTTCTCCCCAAGACTTTTGGAGAAAGACACCGAGAAACAATAACACAGTGATATTAGCACTGGCTTTGCATCAAGGAGGCATAGATACACATCTTGACTCTAGTTTTTCTTTTCTTTTATTTAAATTTAATTCTTTTGTATTGAATCACAGTGAATGACTCAGTCCCAAAGTTGTTCATGACTGCTCATCAAGGAGACCCAGATACACATCTGGACTGGAGTTTTTCTTTTGATACTTTTTTTTATCATACCTTGATGTGCTCAGGGCTTACTTCCGGCTCTGTGCTAAGGGGTCACTCCTGGGGTTACTCAGAGGACCAGATGTGGTAGCAGGGATCAAACCAGGGTCAGCCATGAGCAAGGCAATTGCTTTAACCCCTGCACTCTCGCCCTCTGGTATTTTCTTTTGAGTGCTTTGATGAAGCTTTTTGATTCACCAGTCATCTTGTGGAAAAGAAGCTTTGTCAGTGTTGAGCCAGAGGAGGGAACTTCATCCACAGTCAGAAAATTCACCATTCTTGGTTTATTTTCTGCTTCCATCCTTGATCAGCTATTGCTTGGGACCCAGCCTCTGTGTATATCCACACTTGGCTGCTGTTTCTCACTTCCTTCTGCTCCTGTTTAGGTTGGGGGCCTCATCTTTCTCAGTGGGATTAATGCTATTGCCCCCAAAACTGATCCCTTGCCTCTGACCTGGCACTCTTCCCAGCACATCTGTCACACTCTAGGGCAATCTTGTAAATTATGTGTTTTCTGTCTTCTCTTTGCCTCAGACTCCTTACTAGTCTCCTCTTTCACTGGGAAAGCACCTCAGTCCTGAGCACCCCTTCAAGACCCTCATGAGCACTTTGCTGTTTCTTGTTCCACCTTCTTCCATGTCCGCCTTCACTCTCACGCCAGGGCTCCTCCTGAATCACTATCTATTTCCTACATGGTCTTGTTGCCCCTCCATCTCCCGATGTGCCTAAAATGTCTCCCCAGGGTCTCTCTTCTCCTTCCCATGAAGCCATCATTCTCCTTGTTCCTCCAAAGTGTATGTCGGCATCAAGGGCGGCGCCTGAAAAATCTAGAATTGTGGGCACCACCCCAGAATTAGAGGCATCATTTCCATGAGCTCCCTAGATGATTCGTAAACACATGACAGTTTGAGAAGCTCAGGGCTAGCTTCGGTCATGATCACTTCCGTTGGCATGGCATGGCTCGGAAGTCCCCTCTCATCTTCATTTACTCGCCTTTGTCTACCCTGGGAGCCTTTCTCTGGATAGCCTATTTGTACTTCCGTCTTACCTGCCACCCTACAGTTATCATATCAGCATCACTGAGACATACATCACTACTATATCTCAGTACCTAGCACAGAGATTAGAAATACTGAAAAAGATATTGAGGAGCTCCGCCCCACGCCCTCCTCTGGGAGACATTGAGTCTAGCTGTTTAGGTCAGAAGGTTCAGTGCTCTGGACTAAGGGGGCTTCAATCAGGCCTACACCCAGCAGTTCTGGGGATCCACACACTCCACTTTATCTGGTAATGAAGAACGAACTGGGCACCCTTGGAAATTCCAACTCCCCTGCAACTTGTTTCTCAGGCCAATAGCTGTGGCATTTAAACAAGTAAGTCTTCCAGCTTTGAGCTCGACTGTGGATTCAGCTCCAGTGGGATACGGAGCTTTGGGTTCAGGTGACACTTTGGAATGTCCAGATTTCCTAAAAACCTAACTTTCATCTTCCTCTAAGGGACGGGGCACTCAAACTGACTCAACAGCTTGATTGGGGTTCACTGGCTAACTGTTGCTCTAACTGCTCCACAATTTCAACCACGGAGGAGCAAATGACTCCAAGAAGAGCCGAAGCAGGAGAACATAGGAGAAACCCAGTCGCCATCCAGCGCTTGTGCATGTGACTTTCAGGAGTGAAATGAAGGGAATGCCAGCCAAATCACAGCATGGCCGAGTCCCCTCTAGGGACTGGCTACACTGATGGCAAAGAAAAGCAAACAAAAGAAACATTCTTTCTACTTGTGAGTGAAACAAAGACCCTACTGAGAAAACTGAAGTGAGTGGTAGAGCTGTAAAATCAACAGAACCCGGGGCTGTCTGTGGAGGAGGCATCTGGTTTCAATGTAAACATCCTCAAAATGTTTCAAGACTGAATGTGCATTTGAATAATTTATTATGAAACCTTTTTCTTAACCATGGATTTTTAAGGCAGATCCAGAATTTAAGATAGCCTTACATATACCCAATTCAGCTGTAGTCCCTACACTGTAGACATTTTCTGAGTGGGATACTGAGATTATATTTTTTAAATTGAAAGCAAATGAATATCCTTGATTGCCTGGCTGGATCCAAGTATATTTTGAAAGACTCACATGAATATAACATATTAAGTTGTTCGTATATTTTGCTAAGAAAGCTAAAATATGGAGAGTGACGGGGTGCAATCTCTTCGACCAGTTCTGGTTTCTCTCAGGGATTTCTTCCTCAGGAATGAATCTTCTCTGGAATTGAGCTTGCCTCTGCTGATCATAAATATAATAAAGATCTTAAAGGTGTTCTAGAAAAGAGGTTAGAAATGGGCGAGACGTTTTGTTTGGTCCATACTTCATCTTTTAAAAGAATGTTTTAAAGGGATAACCCACATGCTTTAAATATCTTCGTGGCAACAACCAACTGGAACTGAGTAGAATCCATCTGTGAATCATCTTTAGAAATGCGACGCATTCCAGGTTGCTCAGTACACACACACACACACACACACACACACACACACACACACACCGCATATTCATGTGCTCACATACTTACTCTTTAGGTATCTTCCTTGAAATTGGCATAATTTTTTAATATGGTAGCAGAGCTTTTTCTTTTCTGTCATCATTTTCTCCTCCTGCTCTTTACATTATATACTACTTTGGCAGAATTACATATTCATTTTTCATGTTTCTTCTCTTCATTAATGAGAAGCCAACCATGGCGGTAGCGTGGGCCTTGCTGCCAGCAGTCAGCAAGGCAATAGAAGCGGTTGTGGCCTTTGTTACTCTTGTCTCTCTTTCTGTCCTTCAATACAGTTCTCTTGGGGTGTACCTTCACTCTTGATTTCTGGCTTGCTCTTTATAAATCACAAAGTTAGGGGGTATGGGCCGCACTTCATAACCCCCACTTAACCCCCATTTCTGTGTTTGTACAGGCTTTCATCTGTAGAAGCAACTGAGCAGTGAGTGCCAACCTACCAGCCTGAAGCAGTGTAGGCCTGAATGCCAAAGCACAGCATTGAATCCCAGTGATTCAACACAGATGCTTTTGCTATATAGTCAAGGCCCTTGAACATCCAAAGAAAAAGGTTGACTTAAGAGTTCCTTGAGAGCAGAGAACCAGGACCTCTGAATTTTTTGCATCTTAACGTATTGCTCTTGCCCCGCATTCATACTTTGCAGGGGACTGGTGCTCAAAAATGTCAAATTCATACACTGGAGATGACAGCTCAACTCTAGACATGGCCAAAATGATTCAGAAACTTTCTGTAAGACTAATATTTTAATTTTTACTGTGCACATGTATTATATACGATTTCAAGTCCTTTTTTTGGGGGGTGGGGGGTCACACCTGGATATGTTCAGAGTTACTCCTGGCTCTACACTCAGGAATTACTCCTGGCAGTGCTTGGGGACCATATGGAATGCTGAGATTGAACCCAGGTCAGCTGCATGCAAGGCAAATGCCCTACCTGCTATACTATTGCTCCGACCCCAATTTCAAGTTATTATGACTCTCAATTCCCATAAAATAGTTTCTGCCTTTTGTTCACAAGACAGTGAGAAACATATTTGTGCTTATTGGAACAATTTACACAAAGCTGACCTGAAAAAGCATATGGTTCCTTAATTTCTCTGGCATGGAAACTAGCCTCTAGTTGACCCAGAGCCTGCTAACCAGTCTGGATAAGAAGCAGGCCTTTTGAAACCTAGCTCAGGAACAGTTTTCCAACACTGGGGTCAGTACAACCGCAGACAAGTTCTCTGGATTGCATTTTTTTGAAAGTGGTGAGGAATGAAGCCCAGGGTCTTCCACATATGAGACACATGCTCTATCACAGGACTGCATCCCTGGCTCTCTCTCCGGGCAAGTGTTCTGACATGGTGACAGGATAAAGTCAGTGTTTAAGGAAAACCTGGAGATATCTTCCTACATACTGGGAAACCTGAGCTCCTCCGAGTATCCTGTCTTCTTCATTTTTATTCTTTATGTTTTTAACATAAAGAGGTGTTCAGGGTCTACTCCTCACCCAGTTCTGTGCTCAGAGGTCACCCCTAGCAATACTCATGGGCCCATGTGCTTTCAGGGACTGAACTCAAACCTCCTTCATGCAAATCATATGTTCCAAACCCATTAAACCACCTCTCCGCCCTTAAGTTATCTTCTCTGTAAAAAGGCTAAGGGAAAGCCCAGGAGAATAGAGATGAAAACCCATGGGCTACTCCTATTGCATCAAGTTTAGCGCAGATGATCTAGTTCTGTAGAAGAAAAGATAGGGGAATACAATCTATAATAAGATCAAATTATGATTCCCAACTTCAAAGGATCAGTATATAGTTGTAAGTCACATAAGAGTAAATAACAGCCATTTAACTTAGGAAACACTATCGTTCAACTTCTAATACAATGGTATAAATCTCACATTAACTTGATCGTTGTAAGCTGGCATTATCTTATAGACTCCCTTACTGTAGTTTTGTTTATAGCACCTGGTTACTCACAGACTTTAGTACTCTAATGATAGGACTAGAATATCTGGGTGCTTGTGTCACAAAAGGAAACCCCATTAACCAGATCCAAATAGAAAGAGTATATTTGCCATGGTTCAATCCTTTTTTCCTCCTTCACCTACTTTGTCACAAGTCTACTTTATTCCAAGTGATTGCTCAAATAAGTACCCTAGAACAGATTACGCATATAAGGACAACCTTCTAAAACAATCAAAATAAATGAGCTGGAAAGTATTTTTTGTGAACTTATTGCAGTAACAACTTTTAGCAGTTACCTAGATCTTACTATGCATCATAGTATTTAAGTAACATCAAGAATCTTATGTCCTATTCAAAAGATCAAGAACAACAAGTGCTGGCGTGGATGTGGGGAAAAGGGGACACTCATCCATTGTTGGTGGGAATGCTGGCTGGTACAGCCTTTCTGGAAAACAATATGGACATTCCTCCAAAGACTAGAAATTGAACTCCCATTTGACCCAGCCATACCACTCCTGGGAATCTACTCTGGGAAACCAAAAAAATACGCAGCGGAAATACCATCCCTACTTTTATGTTCATAGCAGCATTATTCACAATAGCCAGAATCTGGAAGCAACCAGAGTGCCCGAAAATCGATGACTGGATAAAGAAGCTTTGGTACATCTACATAATGAAATACTATGCAGCTGTTAGGAAAAATGAAGTTATAAAATTTGCCTATAAATGGATGGACATGGAGAAGATTATGTTGAGCGAAATTAGCCAGAAGGAGAGAGACAGATACAGAATGACTTAATTTATTTGCATAACATAAATATATATGTACATATTATGATACCAATATCCAAGGCCAAGTGAAACATATATCAGGAGGTCTTGTCGAAGGTGGAAATTATCACAAACGTGTGGGAGTCAGAGGTTAGGTAAGACAGAAAATGGAACAGTGTGCTAACAATTGTTGAGGGTACTAATGCCAACCTAGAACTGAGCATTAAATAGAGGCAAAAAGATACACATGACAACCCTTTAATGTATGTTCTGTAATCCATAGTCTGGAGGGGAAGGAAAAGAGAAAGAGAGAGAAATGGAAAGAAATAAAGAACCTGCCATGGAGGTGGGCTGGGGGAGGGGGAGGGAACTGGGACGTTGGTGGTGGGAGATGGGCACTGGTGGAGGGATAGGTGCTGGAACACTGTATGACCAAAACCCAAATATGAACTTTTTAATTGTATATCTTTGTAATTGTAAAAATAAAAAAATTTTTAAAAAAGAATCTTATGCCCCTAATCCAATATTTCTTAAGCCCCTACTGTCACTGGAAACTTGTAGTGACATTATGTTGAGTATGCTTTTTTCTCAGAAATCCTTTCTGTGACTGATAAGACCTATTTGTTTGCATCTTCTTATGATTTTGCATGACTGTGTACACTGTGTGTGGTTTTATATAAAGTTTTGCATGAATTCCGAGACATGATTATGCAGAAAACTTGTATGTCATCACTTGTATCACTTGTATCACTAGTTTTGCCATTGTTCATCAATTTGCTCAAGCGGGCACCAGTAACATCTCCATTCATTGGGAATGAGGTCCATTATTGCTACTGTTTTGGCATACAAATACACCATGGGTAGCTTGCCAGACTCTGCCATGAATCTGGGTTCGTTCCAGCGGGCTCAGTCTTTTTCTATGTCGACCATCAACCATCCAGGGCCAACAGTGCAGGGCCCTGGGTGTAGACTAGTCTGTCTTGTCTGCCACCTGTTGACACAACCGGGCACTGCAGCCACACCTGCAACACCTCAAGGGGCAGAATGGTATAAAGAGGGCCAGAGTGACAGCACAGCGGGTAAGACATTTGCCTTGCACGTGACCAACCCAGGTTCTATCCATGGCATCCCATGTGGTCCCCAAGCACTGCCAGGAGTAATTACTTAGTGCAGATCCAGGAGTAATCCCTGAGCATTGCCGGGTGTAACCCAAAAAATAAAAAAAGAAAAAAGAAATGGTATAAAATATAGGGTAAAAGAAGTTCTACACTGAAATATATCCATTTAGGAAGATACTGTTGGGGCTAAAGAGATAATACAGTGAGTAAGATGCTTGCCTTGTACATAGCTGACCCGGGTTGGATCCCTGGCAGTACATATGGTCCCTAGAGCTCTGCCACAGTGATCCCTCAGCACAGAGCCAAATGTAAGCACTGATCACTGCAAGGTGTGACTCAACCATCCCTCCTCAAAGAAGTCTTGATCACTTGATCACTTGACATCCGTTATTCATCGATTTGCTCGAGCAGGCGCCAGTAATATTTCCATTTGACCCTATCATGTGCCAGTGTAGCCCAATGGCATCTGGTTGCTACAGGAATACAAAGAGCATCAAACTGTTCGTTCAGAGTCTTGAAGAAGAAGTCTGACCATCTTGTAAGTGGGTGGCCACGTGATCTTTTGACATCCCAGGGGATCCAGTCGGTAACGGCTCTAGTCCAGTGGTTGTCTCCAAATCACCAAAGAAGTCTATGTTAATGAAATCTACCAAACCAGTTATTTTGAACTGAAAATCAGTGTGAAGGTCTGATATCTGTCATTAATAAAATGAAGGCAAGAAATGAAGTTGGTGCATTTATCAGCTGGTGACCTTTTATCAAAACAGACTACATAATTTGTGCAGATGGCATAAATAACTATAAAGTGTTGGCTTTTATTAATCATAGTATTACTAACTATGGTGTACTCACATCGGTATTCTACACCCTCCAACAGTATGGTGGTGGCATATGTTTCTTGTATGGTCTCACCATCCTCCTATATGTGCTCCACTCCAATGACACAAATCTCTATTCTCTGTGCTTTGCGTTTGTTCTTTCTATCCTCTCTAACATCCAGTGAATCCCCTTTTCACCCATGTCAATTGAAATGTTCCTGAACATGGAGAGTATCATACTGAGTGAAATTAGCCAGAATGAAAAAAGACAGATATAGAATGACTGCATTTATTTATTTGCATGACATAAATATACACACACATACACTCACACACACTCACATATTATGATACCAATATCCAAGGTCAGGTGAAACACGGATCAGGAGGTCTTGTCAAAGGTATAAATTATCACAAATGTGTGGGAGTCAGAGGTTAGGTAAGACAGAGAAGGGAACAGTGTGCTAATAGTTGTCAAAAGCGCTAATACCAACCTAGAACTGAGCATTAAATACAGACAAAAAGATACACATGATAACCTCTAAGTGTATATAGTATACAATCCACAATATGTAAGAGAAGGAAGAGAGAAAGAGAGGGAGAAAGAGAATGAGAGACAAGAGATAAAGAACCTGCCATAGAGGCAGGCTTGGGGTGAGGGGGGATTGGGGACATTGGAGGGAATTGGGAAAATGGGCACTGGTGGAGGGATGGGTGCTGGAAAACTGTATGACCAAAACCCAAACATGTACATCTTTGTAATTGTATATCTCACGGTGGTATAATAAAATATTTTTTTTAATTTCCTGGATCCAGACTCCCTGGGTTTGAATTCTAGGCTACCACAAACTTACTGTGTGAACTGATTTCTTAACCTCTCTGAGCCTTCATTTCATCATCTGAGACAATAATAGCACTGTTTCACAGGTTTGCTCTAATGATTACGTCATTAGCACTAACACATTTATAATAGTGCCTAAACCAGACCTCCACCATCCTACCTTTAAACTCCAGGAACTAGTGGTGCATCTACTTACTGGCTATTACCCCAGTCTCTGTGAGTGCCAGGATACTTTGATATGGTTCTAATATCAATTAGTAATAATGATTTCTTCCAATCTGACATAAACAGATCATTCAATTAAATGACTAAATATTAACATACATGCTGTAGATCATCTCCTTTACAGATTGTATTTTGCTCCTTTCTTTCATTGCCTTGGGAGCTAATTTTGTTCTGTGCTTTATTAACTAACTTATCAGGGGAGTGTATGGAGGCGACATTCTGTGCCTTCTAAAATAGAATTATCTGGCTCACTTTTCCAAGTGAGTCCTATTTCCCCCCCGTTCTATTGGCATTCCCAAGCATTATCAGAGAGGGCTCGCAAGCCCATAAGTTCAAGGCAGATAGGACATCCTGGGACTAAGCAGAGCCGAGTTTCTGCTGTCATCTGTTCCTTGCTGGCTGACACTCTAAGTGGTTGTCATTCCCTTGTGCAGAAGGAAAATACCGTAAAAGGCAAGACTCAAGCAAGCCATTAAGCAGTCTGAAGTGTTCCTCGGGGCTGTGAACCCTCTTGGGAAAGCGCAGCATACCCCTGGCAAAAGATTCCAGCACACTTCACAGCAAACTTGTGCACTAACAAAGCACACATTGTTGCCGCTGAGCATTGAGCTCCCAGGGCTAGTAAAAACATAGTCTACCTTTCTAACAGCGTGAGGGGAGTTGGCTTCCCCCTGGACGTTGGGATGGAGTCATAACACAAATAAACTGTATTCTGGAATCTGAATTTATGAAGCCCAGAGCCAAGCTGCGTGGTCACAAATGGGGCAACCCAGACTATTGTGTAAATCAAGTGCAAAAGCCAGGGAATTCTGGCAGCTGGGCCTCGGCAAGCCCGTGTGCGGAGAGACGCCTTTGAAACGCTTTCCAGCAGTCTTGCCGTCTGCCCCTTTCCTTCCAGACATGTTTATTGTTCACCAAACTGATGATTTCTGTCCATTATTCACTGTTGCTAAAAATGTGCCAACTGAGTAACATTTTGATGACCTGAGTAGGACTTAACTGGACAGGAAAGGGCATGAGCAGCCAAGTCTATTCCTTCTTGGATGATGTGAGCGAAAGGGATGGGGGGGGTTGGGGTACCGAGAGCTGATTCGAGACCAGGGAAAGAAAAACGTGGAAGTGCCTTCACTCCAGGCAACAACTCACAACAGGGAGTGGAAACTTTGAACAATTTGCCCCATCTTATCATTATTTCTTCTTCCTAACTCTAATCCTAAGGCCCATTTTTTAAAATATATTTTATCATAACACCGTGAGATATACAATTACACCGTGAGATATACAATTACAAAGATGTTCATGTTCAGGTTTCTGTCATACGTTGCTTCAGCACCAATCTCTCCACCAGTGCCCATTTCCTACCACCAATGTCCCCGATTCTCTCCCCTCTCCCCTAGCCTGCCTCTATGGAGAGCTCTTTTTTTTTTTAAACATTTTATTATACCACTGTGAGATATACAATTACAACGTTGTTCACGCTTGGGGGTTTCGGTCACACAGTGTTCCAGCACCCCGCCTCCACCAGTGCCCATCACCCACCACCCATGTCCCCAATTCCCTCCCCCTCCCACGTCCTGCCTAAATGGCAGGTTCTTTATCTCCTCTCTCTCTCTTCCTCTCTCTCTCTTCCTTCTCCTACACATTGTGGGTTGCACTACGTACACTTAGAAGCCATCATTTGCATTTTTTTGTCTGTATTTAATTATAAGTTCTATGTTGGTATCAGACCTTTTGACATTTATTCACACATGTTCCCTTCTCTATCTTACCTAAGCTCTGACTCCCACGCTTGTGGTAATTTCCACTTTTGGTAAGATCACTTGGTATATTTATGTCATGCAAATAAATGCAGTCATTCTATGTCTCTCTCTTTCCTTCTGACTAATTTCACTCAACATGATTCTTTCTATGTCCATCCATTTATAGGCAAATTTCATAACTTCATTTTTCCTGACAGCTGCATAGTATTCCATTGTGTAGATGTACCACAGTTTCTTTATCCAGTCATCAGTTCTCAGGCATACTGGTTGTTTCCAGGTTCTGGCTATTGTGAATAGTGCTACTATGAAAACAAAAGTGCGGATTGTGTTTCTGCTGTGTGTTTTTGGCTTCCCAGGGTATATTCCCAGGAGTGGTATGGCTGGGTCAAAAGGGAGCTCAATTTCTAGACTTTGGAGGAATGTCCATATTGTTTTCCAGAAAGGCTGTACAAGTCGACATTCCCACCAACAATGTATGAGAGTCCCCTTTTCCCGCATCCACGTCAGCACTTGTTGCTTTTACCCTTTTGGATATGGGCCAGTCTCTGTGGTGTGAGGTGATATCTCATTGTTGTTTTGATTTGCATCACTATGGAGAGCTCTTTATCTCTTTCTCTTTCTCTCTCTGTCTCTCTCTTTCTCTCTCTCTTCTCTTTACACACTGTGGATTGAGATATATACATTTAGAGGTTATCAAGTATATCTTTTTGCCTGTATTCAATACTCAGTTCTAGGCTGGTATTATCACTTACAACAATTGTTAGCACACTGTTCCCTTCTCTGTCCCCCCCAACCTCCGACTCCCAGACGCTTGTGGTAGATTCCACTTTTGAAAAGACTTCCTGATCCATGGTTTGTCTGACTTTGGATATTGCTATCATAATATGTATATGTATATATATACATATATATTTATGTCATGCAAATAAATGCAGTCATTCTATATTTGTCTTTTTTCTTCTGACAAGGCCCATTTTTACATGGCAACCACATCTGTATCTTGTAACAGCCTAGTTAGAAATCATTTGGATCTGCCATTCTTCCATTCATGAAGGTGGTTCCTGAGAGCTAATAAGGAGTTCGATTAGAAATAAGCATTAGAAAATGAGCACTAAACAATCTGTCAGAAAAGCTGCTTGGTGCACAGACTGAGAAGGGGTTCTGACAGATTAAAGTTATTGGAGATAATCGTTGGAAATGATAATACCAGCCTAGAGCTGAGCATTGAGTGTAGGCAAAGGGGTATACATGATAACCTCTAAATATATGTACTGCAAGCCACAATGTGTAAGAGAAGGGAGAGAGAGTGAGTCAGAGAGACAGAGAGAAAGAAAGACAGAGAGAAGAGGGCAACGTGCCTGCCATAGAGGCAGGCTCGGGACAAGGAGGGAATCAGGGGAGATTTATGTTGGGAAATGGGCACTGGTGGAGGGATGGGTGCTGGAACACTGTATGACTGAAACCCAAACATGAATATCTCTGTAATTATATATCTCACGGTGGTATAATAAATTTTTTAAAAAGTTATTGGGGGTTATGGCACACAAGGTCTTAAAAGGGGCTGAAGGGGAAGGTGCCTTAGTTTTAGACTTTTCTGGAAAAGGGGCATAAAAGCAGGAGATGTTCTTTACAATCTCTAGCAGTAAAGTTGTTAGATGTTGTAAAGCCTTGAGGTTATTATGTGAACTAGGTACTTCGAAAATTCCTAGAAACCTGATTAATAATACAGAGGAGAAAATGATTACGGGTCATGAAGACTTGTTTGAGGATTTCAAAACCATTTTTTCTTGGTCTTTCTCGAATGAGATGTTTTTAATAATATATTTTTAATTTTAAAAAGGCACCATTATTTACAATACTCTTACTAGTAGGGTTTCATGGAAACAGCCCAAGTGGAAGAAGAGATGACTGGATAAAGAAGCTGGCATAGACCAGGAGGGAAGATGGGTTTTAGTCCCGGCCCATCACCTCAGTAGGGCCTCAGAAGCAGCCAGAGGAAACTTCGCTCACCATAGTCACTGCCGTTTTCGGGATCCAGACTCCACAGCTCATCAGAGCCCCACACAACAGAGTAGCCCACACAAAAGTTCAAGCCCAGGTAGGCAGTTCTCGGAGGCGAAAACCACCGGGCATTCGTGGAGATGGAGCTGGGGTCCCCTTCCCTTCTCTGTCCCTTCCAGGAGGCTTGGTGGACCCGCCCACCAACTGCCTCAGGGCTATTGACCATCATACAGAGACTTGCGTGAAACATCTAACTAGTGGAACCAATCACATTCTAGAAACTCAGAAAGTAAATTCAAGAACAGAATTTGGCCAGGTGTCCCATAACCAAGAATAGGGAAGAAAATGGATTCATCAATAACATTGCCATGCTTGTGCTTTAACAGTCAATACAATCAGCTGATGGAGCAGGCACGGGATTGAGGTGGGTGGGAAATGAGGGTCTTTGGTGGTGGGAACACGCTGGTGGTGAGAGTGGTGTTGAAGTATGAAACTTTCCATCAGCAGTATTAGGAAACCCTTTTTACTTTGTAAATCATGGTCTTTCAATAAAATGGGGGAAGAAACTGGCATGTATACAGACTGGAGCACTACCTGGCCATAAGAAAAGATGAAATCATTGCAATTAGAGCATCATGCTCTGAAGCTAGCCAGAAGGAGGAGACAGAAACTGAATGATCTCTCATATGAAAGATAGAAAGAAACACAGTAAGGTAATAATAACTGCCCAAAGGTAACAGGACTGAGAACTTATCTACAGAATTGAAGTTACATGTTAGAGAGTGGGCGTGTGTGTGTGGGGGGGTGGAGGGGGGGGTGCTGGTTTGTAGGGCAGAGTTCTCGGGGCCAACTAGGAAAAAGGAAGAATACTGGGACAATAATGGAGGAAAGGTTAGGCATATGATTTACAATAGTATTAATGGCATGGTTTCATGCATAAATACAGATAAAATATTTAAAATATTTGTCCACCACTCATCTGACAAAGAGTTAATATCCAAGATATATAAAGCACTTATGGGGGCAGAGCTGCTACTTGCTCTCCCTGTGCCCAGCCACTCATGAGGCGCCCAGGAGGCATGGCAGGTTCTAGCCCTGGCCTGCCACCCCAGAAGAGCCTCACAACAAGCCAGACGACCCCCCCCCACCACTCCATGGGGTCCGCCATTTTCCACATCCGGACTTCCCTCTCGTCACAACTCCACCCAGCAGACCAGACTATCACAGCCCGGATCATAGACAGCCACCCCTGCAGCAGTTTTTTTTTTTTTTTTTCAATCTGGCCCAGGTATGCTGAACCAGAGACTCTCAGACATGGGGCAGAGCTGCTACTTGCTCTCCCTGTGCCCAGCTGCTCATGAGGTGCCCGGGAGGCATGGCGGGTTCTAGCCCTGGCCTGCAACCCCAGCAGAGCCTCACAACAAGCCAGGCGACCCCCCCTACTCCATGGGGTGCACCATTTTTCCACATCAGGACTTCCCTCTCGTCACAACTCTACCCAGCAGACCAAACTATCACAGCCCGGCCTCTTGCGCGCGCGCTAGTGGCCACGCGGTTCATCAATGAATGCTTTATTTAGAGGTGACTACAAGAGTATGCCACCTGCACGGCAAGCCTGGCAAGCTGCTCGTGTTGTATTTGATATGCCAAATACCAGTAACATTTATATTAGGTCATTCCCATGACCTAATATAATGGTTTGAGGCTCTTTATGTTCCTGGAGCAAGCAAATGCCTTTGGGTTCTACTAGCATGAGACAGGACATATGGAGATATTACTGGTGCCCGCTCTAGCAAATAGATGATGAACGGGAAGATCGTGATCGTGATAAAGCACTTGTAATACTTGTAATACAGCAAGAAGAAAACAATAATCCATATCTTAAAAAATGTAGGGGTAGAAGATGAATAGAAACTTCCCCAAAGAAAATATATACAGATGGCCAATAGGTATGTGAAAAAATACTCCGCAGAGACACAGAGATAGTCCAGCAGGTAGGGTGCTCACCTTGCATGTGGCCTATTCAGGTTTGATTCCTGGAAGTCCATATAGTCTGAACCTAGCCAGGAGGGATCTCTCAACATATAATCAGGAGTAATCCCCAAAACTGCCAGGTGTGACCTCCTACCCAAAAAAATACTAACAAACAAAAAATGTTCTGCATCACTTATCATCAGGCAAATGCAAATAAAAACAATATGATATCATCTTTCACCAGTGAGACTGGCACACATCACAAGAAACAAAAACAACCAGTGTTGGTGTGGATGCGGGGAGAAAAGAACCCAACCCCACATCGATAGTTCTTCTGTCATAAGTCTTGTTATGTTAGAACTATAATTCCCAAGATGTCCTTGAGCATTCTGTCTCCTCTGCCCCCCGTCCTGTTGGTTTGGGAAAGATGTTGAGATTGAATGGATAAAGAAAGGAAGGAGGGTAAATGGGAAACATCCTATGGCTTCCCATTGGAAGTATAGAGAGATACTCAGTTTTCTGGCTGGAATAGATCCAGGGTTGGATAGAGGAAAGATATTAGGAGAGCTATGAAGAGACTTTCCCCAAACCCCTCTTCTCTTCTTGAAGGAGAGTCACTGGGTCTCCTGACAGGACTGTGATTCTCAGAAAGTTTACTTGTTTCTCTTGGCAACAGGCTAACAACCATCCTTTTCCAGGCTGAGGGAAGCATTTGTTCTTATTTCTGAGTTTTCCTGGGAATTTTTTGGGCAAAGTGGAAGAACTGCAAGAAGCTGCCCTCCAGATGCCATTTCTCTGCTGTGCACATGTGCTGTTTGATCTTTTCTATTCAAATTTGACAAGTAGAAATGAGAACAAGAATAGAAACTAAGCAAACCATGAAAAGGGCCAATATATATTTATGTGGTTTGGGTCAAAGAAATATATAATCCTGCATGTACAATGTAAGTGCCCTGTAAATCTGCGACTAACAAACTTAAAAGGAAATGATCATTCTATGTGCTGTGTGTGTGTAGAAATACAGGACACACATAAATTACTATACCTAGTACATGCTATAAACAAGATGGGGGGAAAGCTGGCTTTGTCATTTCTTAGAATTCACTCCATTCATTGAGTACTGATGTGGCAAGTATTGTGCTAGATGTTAAAAGCTGGAGATTAAAATCCAAACAAGATATAATCCCTGTTTTCAACGTGTACGTGGAAGTGTTTTAATTTGTGCACATGAAATAACTATTAAGCAGAGTAAAAAGTGTTAATGGACTTCAGAGAGGCTCTTCCAAACCCTCCAGCAGCTTTCTTCTCACTTGGAGTGAAAACAAACCCCTCTGCTGAGATAATTCTATGGGAACACAAGGCACTTGTAACAAATGGTGTCAGAAGTGTGTTATCAGAGTCTGCATCTTACTTACTGTATACAGAAATCAATTCAAGATGAATCTTAGAAAGAAAACTAAATTCTAGAATAAAACCCTTTAATGACTTTGGAGAGGGAAAACACTCAGGAGCACATACTGCATGATTCCATTTTATTAAGTTCAAGAGAGTGATGAAAATCAGAACACTAGTTACCTCTGGTCTAAGGGGCTATGGGGTAGAATTTGCTGGGAAATGTCACAAAGGGAACTTTCTGAAATGATGAATATGCTCTACATCTAGTGTGGTGGATCCAGGATATATATAAATGCTGGAATCCTTCTAAACAATGATTGAGATCTTTCCACTTCGTTGTATATAAATTGCTCCTCTATTTAGAAAAATTTAACTTAAAGAAAGGTTGAATTTTATATGACCTGGTAAGCAACTTCCCTGATTGCAACCACTTTTACCATCTCCTCACTGGCTCGACCCAGTCAGGCAGGGCCTTTGCTGTTTCTTGAACAAGCAAGCATCCCCTTGCTCAAGGACGGGCTTTTGCTGCTGCCTCTGTCTGGGAAGTTTATTCCCTGGAGAGTTAGTCACAGGACTTGTTTCTCCAGACCCATTAGGTCTCTGCACAATACAAATGCCAAAACTGCCCCTTAGCAGAGGAACTGTATTTAAGAATCCTGTTTAAAATACCAGTGTATAACTGAAACCCAATTATGAGCAACTTGTAATTATGTATGTCACTATCATTCAATTAAAAAATATATATCAATGGCCACCACCACCAGACCCCAATCTCTAGCCTCCTTTCCATGCTTTTCTATAACAGCGTGACATAAAATATGATGTATACATACATATATATAATTACATGTGTATGTATATAAGTACATAATCGTATTAGTATATATGTATATAAGAAAACATTTTTATTATTTTTATAGCAAGGGTATTGTTTCGTTCAATGATATTAGAAAGAACTAAAATTGTTTGGGCATGTAGCAAATGCACATTAAGCAGTGAAGGAAAGGAAAAGAGAATCGGGAGGATACAAAGGGAAAAGGGAAAAAGATAAAAAGGAAGGGGAACAGAGGGAAGAGGAGGGGAGGAGAGAGGAGTGGGTGATTTAAATCATACATACAAATATATATATATGTATATATATACATATATATATATATATTTTAAAAAGTCCAGGGGCTGGAGTAATAATATATTGAGTAGGGCATTTGACTTCCACATTGGCCAATCCAGGTTCGATCCCAGGCATCCCATATGGACCCCCGAGCACCACCAGGGAGTAAGTCTTGAATGCAGAACCAGGAATAACCCCTGAGTATCACCCAAAAAGGAAAAAAGAAAAATCCCAGTGATATACTTACTTCCCCCTCCTTCCCTTCCCTTTGTTGTTGTGATGAGCTAGGGTGGCACACTTGATGTGGAGCTCAACAGCAGTTACACACTTTTGTTACGCTAATCTGGGATCCCCAAGGACAGATAAGTGGATCGCACTCAGCATGTGGGGAAGTGCTAGGAATCAAACTTGTAGCCTCCAGACCCCAAGGCAAGTGTTTCACCACTAAGCAACATCCATAGGCCCCAGCAGTTTTTTCATTAGATTTCTGTTTTTAATCACTGGACAAAACTATTGACTTTTTAAAATACAAACAAGATGAATAGCAGATGTGTTCCACAAAAAGTAAACAAACTAATTCAAAGAATTCTACAATATTCTCCAAAAGTCTATGTGTCCAGCTTAACAATCCATTTAAGAGAAGGCAAGAGCAAGACAATGCCTGGACTAGCCCTTTAGCTCAGGGTAGGAAGCTCTGAAGGTAACAGGTCTCATGGGATGGCCACACCCTTACATGCTGCATCTAAGTTTCTGAGGCTGCATCGTTTAAATCCCAGAATCACCACATTCAGTGCTAAAGACCTCAAAGTTACTATTAAAAATAATATGAACTAAAGTCCCGGTAAATATCTCCCAAGCTTGAAGTACAGAGCCACGAGGCTGGACTGAAAGTCTACTCTGGATTCCAAAGCCAATTCTGACACTAATGAGTGATTCGATCATAAGCACTCAGCCAGAGATCTTAGCGTTCCTCCTCCCTCAATGAGGACAGAGGAATTCAACTAGACCTCAAAGATTTCTTTGCAATTCTGAAATTTTAAAAATCCAGGCTCTCTATACCTATCGATGAAGGATGAGTTCTATTCTTGTTTTACTTACGGCATACTTAATCATAATAACATTATTTAATTGTAGGTGTATCAGAGAATTTTTGTATTATATACATATATATTTTATATGTAATTTGATATATAAAATATATATCATTTTATATATAAAATACATCATATTTATATCTATTAAATCATTTTATATATCTCAACAGAACAAAAGTCTAACATATATACCTCAAAATGATCAGAACAAAAGTCTAACATCTACAGCATATGCATTTACAAAAAACATTTTTTCTTTTTAAGGAGAGCTTTCAAGATCTACTCTTATAGCAGAATTTAAATATGCAGTGATATTGTTAACTATAGGCACCATGCTGTAATTGATCCCCAGGACTAGCTCATTCTATAACTAGAAATGAACTCCTATGACCCGTCTTCATCATTCCACCCATGTTCAACTTTTAGTGAAATCTTCAAGCATGAACCTCTGTATCTTTTTTCAAGTATAGGCTTACTACAAGTGACTTCACAGTTTCTTCATACAATTGCTGACGTTCTCTAAAACATAAGGCTCAGCTGCTCTTTCTCTATGCCGTTTGGAGCACTGGTATAAGTAAATGGAAATAAAAATATTATTTCCTTAAAGATATTCCAATGCTCAGGAATTGTCTAAGTATTAATTTCTTAAACTGTAGGTAGCAACTCCATATGGGGGGTCACAAAAATGTCCTTAAATAAATGTATAACTTATTATTATAATTATCAATAAAATGTTTGATTTGTATACCTATTTTATTTATATGCATATGATTGTGTAAAAATTTTTCAGGTGGAAGGGATTACAAGTGGAAAAAGTAGACCAAAAAAGAATTCCTGTCTAAGTGAACATTACTATAATTAATAAAAATGAACTGATATCAGTTAAGTCTGGTATTTTTTGTAAAACCAATATTTAACATTTTATTATTATTATTTTGCTTTTTTGGGTCACACCCGGCAATGCTCAGGGGTTACTCCTGGCTCTTCGCTCAGGAATTACTCCTGGCGTTGCTTAGGGGACCATATGGGATACCGGGGATCAAACTTGGGTCGGCTGCATGCAAGGCAAACACCCTACCTGCTGTGCTATCGCTCCGACTCCCAATATTTAAAATTTTTAAAGTGAATTTTTTGTTTTGTTCATAGCTCTGTCACTTATAAATAATATCAACCTGGTTGAAATTAAAAAATATCTGAGTTATCTATGAATCATCTATAAAACTGAGAAAATAATTTCAGCATTTCCTCATTCATACATTAGTGCAAGAACTAAAAGTAATGTGCGGAAAGCTTCAGTAAGATAGATTGTGCAGATATAAGCTCGTTTTATTATGACATTAGTTTTCTCAGGAAGAATTTTGAAATTTGGGCCACTTGAAATAGAAAAGATCTTAGTCTCCTACTTCTCACCATTCTCATGGACAGAACAGCGATGCTAAAAGAGAAAAAATATCAGAAGTCTAAATAAAAGAAGACAACCTACATAACAGTTAGCGGGCTTATTTTCTGTGTAACTTCAGGCAACCTAAACACTCTGGATGGGTTTATTTGTGGAATTTCAGCTCTCTGAAGATGAAATGTAGAACTTTTATTTTCCTACTAAATGTACTCTATTAAATCTCTTTTTCTGATGGATAATTGGCTCCCTTTAAGATAAGTCAATTAGATCTCCAGCAGTTTCAGGAATCCTGGCTTTCTATGTGGAATATTTTAAGGTGTGTTTTTTGCAATTGTTCAATGCTAGTCTATTGAAATATAACGGATATTTCTTTATTGACCTTTATCCTGAGACCATCCTAAATTTACTTATTAGTTCAATTAACTTTATTTTGGGTTTCTCTCTTCCTCCATTAAAAATGTTCTTACTTTTATTCTTCTTATTCTGTCTGCTTTTATTTTTTGTCATCCTTCAAAAATGGTGCATTAATCAGTAAACCCCTGGTGGTGGCTAAAGGTTCTCCAAACTCTAGGTCCTCAGTAGTAAGCTATGAGGGCAACTGTAAGAAAAATGGGGAAGAATAACCCAGTGATACCTTAATCCTCTGTATTATTATCTTTAAAATGAAAGTAGTAGCCAGAGATAGTAGAGTAGGCAGGGCACTTGCTTTGCATGAGGCCACCTCAAGTTCAAGCTCTGGCACCCCAAAAGATGCCCAAATCCCATCAGAGTGATCCCTGAGAGCAAAGCAGGAGTAAGTCCAGAATACCTCTGGATATGGCCCCCTAAAACAAAACAAAAAATGGAGACAGTCATTCTACATCTTAGGGTGTGGCAGAAACACAAGATTCTATCAAGACATGCATGGCAAATATAGTAGAATTGCATAAAGTTACTCTGTAAATGAATATTAATTTTTTCTTAATACAGGTAGCAGGAATACTCTCAGTTTAGAGATCAACTGTGAAATGATTGTCTCCTGCCAGCCACAAAATTCAAGCAATCATGATTTTCAGGTACAGGAACAAACCAATAGCATGCTCAGCAAATTGGTGTTCAACTAGTCGGCCTCAGGCTTTTATGGATCTAATTCTGTTTTTTTTTTTTTTTGGGTCACACCCAGCAATGCTCAGGGGTTTCTCTTGGCTCTGCACTCAGGAATTACTCCTGGCGGTGTTCGGGGGACCATATGGGATACCGGGGATCGAACCCAGGCCAGCATGGGCGGCCGCGTGCAAGGCAAACGCCCTACCCGCTGGGCTATCGCTCTGGGCCCTGGATCTAATTCTTAAGTATTGTAAATGTTTTGAAAGAACATGGGTGGAATAGAACCTAAAATCTAAATAAATTTATAAGTGAAACAATAACACAGATTACCCACCTCTTATGCTTAGCAACCCAGTAAAAAAGATCATAACTTTAGCAATACCATTTTGAGATATATTTTCTAATAAGCAATATAATTAGTGCCTGCTAAGGGAGCAGACATGGGGATGGGGTGGGCGGGAAACAAGGGTGGTAAGGACACATTTTTGTAGGACTGGTATGGGAATATCGAATGACCAAAACAACTGTACCGTGAACAACAATGTAAATCACAGTGTTTAAATAAAATATTTTAAAAACCTAAAATCTAGATTTAAAAAATGTCCATTTTAAGATCAGCAATAATATGGAAGGTTAATTTTGTTCTTTGAAAATAGAAGCTTTGGGCCAGAGCAATAGTACAGTGGGTAGGATGTTTGCCTTGCATGTGGCCAGCCCAGGTTCAATCCCTGGCATCCCATAAGGTCCCCTGAGCCCCACCATGAGTGATTCCTGAGTGCAGACTCAGGAGTAATCCCCGAGCATTGCCAGGAGTGACCCAAAAAAAAAAAAAAAAGCCTTGGTTCCCTGTGGAATATAAATTATTTAGATATTGATTAAATGATGAATGATCAAAACACACTATAATGTGCATAATCCACTTATTATTATTCTCTGTCAACTGCTCTTACTATGAGGTCAGGAAATGTATCTAGGTAAAATTAGCAAGGCCCC